>NW_022258143.1:15169-26186 GCF_009602425.1 Actinia tenebrosa
AGTTACAATAATAACCCTGAAACTAAGATCAACTGCGATCGGCTGTGAAAATTACCTGCTGAAAATAAGCTTGTAAGTTTGTTTGTCCGAATTTCGCCTTTGTCTTCGTTTTTATGACGTCCCGACTGCGCTGCGCTATTGATCTCGGATCGAATTCCAAAATATATAAAAAATGAATGTCCTGGAAACACTTCAGTTTATAGTTTTGGTTTTTCATAATTTTGTTCTTCAAGTACCTTGAATTACCTGAATTTAAAAGACTTTAGCAATATAATTCAAGCAGCCTATCATCAAAAGTATATACATAAATAGTCTTTATGGTGGTGTTTTATTTTATCTGGATAGTAAGGGTGGCGAGAAAACGAACTGTAACTTTTGTCCCTAGTCGGCCCCTGTTCCGCCATTTTGAAAATCTTCGATATACAAATTTATTCATATGACGTCATTAGCAGGGTAGCATTAAAACATCTGGTCGTACAAGATGAAAACAAAATGTATTGCCCGGATTACGGCTCCATAGTCTTACATAAAAGGATACTAGAAACTAATTTTTTACGTTCACTTTCTCCAAAAACTAGTCCGAAAATCAAGGTCTGCTTTCATTCTACCCTGCTAATGACGTCATATGGAAGTTAATTGTTTCAACAGACTATTCAAGATGACTATATCGGTTTCTTCACGAAATAATAGCATATATAATGTTGCACTATAGTGTGAGCCTTAAACAGACTGTGTTTTTCTATGTTGCCAATGTCCTTTAAATGAGCAAAAGTGAAAACATCTACAAAAAAGATACACCTACTTGCAAGAACGTTGTCRTACGAAWATWGAACATTAGTGATTTAGTGGGATAAGAATTATATTAAAAAACAAAAGAAGATAACTGAAGCTGAACTTTTTCTTTTGTCTTTTAATGTATCATTTCTCACTAAACTACTAATATTCTAATATCGTATGACAACATACTTGCAAGTAGGTGTATATTAAGGTCATCTTTAGCAAGATTAGGATTAAACCAAAATAATCAACTTTTTTAGTTCCTGTTAAATCAACCTGGAACATCAGCGCCAAGAGTGACAGATCATCCACCATCAACGTCCAGTGGTCTGAATATCCTCTCTCAAGTAATATAGCAGCATCAACCCAAGTAGTGTCATACGTGGCTGTTTGTATTGCTGTCAAGAACCACACTGACATATCTGTAGCGAGCCCTGATGGTCAAGGCAGAAGTGTGAACGTCACTCATCTTAGGAGTAACACTGAATACTACGTACAAGTGATTGCAGTTTTAGGCAACTCGAGTAACACTACAAGTGCAAATGAAACCACGTTTCAAAGAAGTGAAAATATCACCGTGAGAACAATGGAAGAGGGTAACAAGGATTGTTTGTTTTTACATTGAATAGATGGACGAGTGCACATAGATATTTGGGGGGACCATTTTGAAAGAATTTTACACTCGCTATCAGCACTAGCTTGAAGCGATAGATAAAATTGAAAGAAAAAATCGTAGATTAAGATGCACAGAAATACTCCAGTTTCGAGTTGTTTGTTGTTCAGGGTTAGCCTCTACTTCGTGTAGAATACTCATGTGTCGACCCAGTAAAGGTCTGCTGAATTTCAAAAAGTTTGTTTTGTTAGAAGTTGTGCATTCTTTACTTTTCTGTTGGTATTTGTGAATATTTAAACAGGGCTAACCCTGAGTAAATGAGTCTGTAATCAAAGAACACAGCAGTAATTTGGAACTCGAAAAAGGTAAATTGGCCGGGATGGCGTAATGGGGTAAAGTCATTAAGAAAATCTTCTAAAACTCTTGAATAGCAGTTATTAAAATAATGACGATGGTATGTTGATAAGAGGATGTGATGGAGATGATAATGATGATGGCGTCGACTAAAGATTATTGCGAGGGTTATACTGATTAAGAAGATGATGCTGATGATTTCTGAGTTTCTATTTTCTTCTTAGTTCCTAGTCAACCACCCGTAAACATTGTCGCACAAGTTAAGACCTCAGACAACATCTTGGTCAAGTGGGATCCTATTCCTAGTGAATATGCACATGGAATACTACTGGGATATCATGTATATTACACACCTACTTTGTCGTCGAATACCAGCCACGAGAGAATGGAATTTGTAGATGCAAATAGAACGTCTGTTACGTTGCAGAATCTTGGCTTTCTTACTGAATACCGCATTAGAGTGGCTGGTGTCAATCAGGCTGGCGAAGGACCAAGAAGTAGGGCTGTGTTTGTGAGGACAGGTAAAAGAGTAGTTTTTTGAGCTTGAAATTAAGGGACTGGTTTAAAAAATTGGTGAATAATTAAGAACATACCCAGGAAACAACTTTTTTGGAAGCAGAATTTGAATTTAAATATCTAACATTTTTTTACAGGTCTTGATTGTGATAAGAATCTCTATGGAAAGCATGGTCATTTTTCAAGTCCAAATTTTCCAAGTAACTATCCAAGTGATGCTAACTGTGCATGGACCATAGGAAAAGGAATGAAATTTAATATGATTATAATATTGTTCGACTTATTTGAGTTAGAAGAAGAAACTTATGGCATGTGCAGGTAATTATTTAAAGTTAGGAATCATTATTATGAATGGCATTTGTTTTCCATATTCGAATCCTATCAGAATCCCACATGCATAACTGCTTGTTTTTCTCTGTTTCTTTTTAAATTCCTTGCATGCATGCATTCACTTCTCTTACTCAGCTGACTACCCACTACGCACGTGCGATTGTTTTTTTTTTATCAGGTCAGCGGACCTTCATTAGTTTTCATCTAAAGGAGTATTTAAAAATTGCTCTTCTCTTCCTGCCTTTTTGCAGCAATGACCATGTCAGGATAGTGGATATCAAAGGAAATGCACTAGGAAAGGGAAAGTATTGCGGCAAGACGAATCCGTTTGCTGTTGTATCGCCGCTGCGATCTGCAGAAGTCATACTGTATTCAGATCGAGCATTTGAAAAGATAGGCTTCAATGGAACGTACTATGTGATAGATAAACGTTCTAACGGTGAGTGTCAAAGATTAGAATTATATTTCGCATTATAGAATGCGATATGTTCAGAGATCATTACAACAATGGGCTCAGTGTTGAACATAGGAACTCCATGAGATATGTATTTATTAAGACACGCTACGGTGATTCTTATTTACAAATACAAAATGGATCCAATGTTAAACTCTGTGGAACTCCGTAAGACAAGCAAGAAAAGATGAATCTTATTTACAAATTCAGTGAAGGGTCCAGCGTTGAACTCTGTGGAACTCCATAACATATGTAAGATATGATGATGATTTTTATTACTTATAAATGACAGACATCGACCTGAAAGTGAAATCTGTGACCACCACGGAGTTGATGCTGGATATTAAAGACCTTGGAGTCAAATTTACTGAGCTCTTGGTTATATACAAAGAAAAGGAGGGCAAAAAGACTTGGAAAGTTTCCACAACATCCTCGTCTAGTTTCTTCATCCAAGGACTTCTTCCGTCCAAAAAATATCAAGCGAGAGCATTAGGTTACTCTAATGGAAGGGTGTACAAGAGCCAATTAGTAACAATTGTAACTAAACAACGTAAGTGTTCAAAAATATTTAAATATTTAATAAGGCACTGAAAATATATTTTATATCTTCATTTTTGATCTATTAGTTCAATGTACTTAGATTGGAAATTGTATTGGTTAACGTTTGTACACTATAGTTGCTCTAAACATTTTAGGAACATTTTTGACGTTTTTTTCTTCAAGTACCAATTACATCTCCTACAGAGAAGACCACTCCACCAACAACAGGCACGTGATTACGTCAATAAACCATTAACATATCAAACAATTGTTGTCATTCGCGGGCTTCCTGTGGTGACAAACCACGCTCCCCTCCCCTACATAATTTCCAGTCTTTTTTCGGCCAAAACCAAGATGGCTGACTAGTTAGTGATGTTTTCACTCGATTTACTGTAAATTTGAGCAGTTTTGAGCAAGAAATTCGCCTATTTAGTGAAGAAAATTATATTCCAATTTCCTAATATGGTAAGTACATTCCATATATGGTAAAAGAAACAGCTCGAGCGGAACGACAACTTTTCTATGTGGAAAGTTTGATATGTTTAATTAGTTAATGTTTCAGTGTATCGGTTTAGGTAGATGGCGGACCTTTTGAACTTTGTTTGCTTTATTCATTATTTTCGGTACTCCGATTAAATTCCTGGTCACCTTGTGCTTCTGAAGCCGGAGTTAACACCGGGCATGATAACCTTTTGGCTCGATAATTTGCCTTACCTTAGCATAGCGAAAACCCGGCCGCCCACTTTCATGGGTGCCATAAGCCTTTTCATAATTTAAGAATCGATTCCACTGCGCATGCGATTTTATCCCCAATTTCTCACCTTCTTTTGTTTAATTAAGAACAAAAGAAGGTTTAGACAAAAGAAGGTGAGAAATTCGTTAACTATTGTAGTTAACTAAAATTCTATTTTTCCCCTTTTTTATCCAGAACCACTCAAGCAGATGTACGATTATGGACCTTCTACGGGAGACAGCGTCGTTCCACATACATGGGGAGAGTTACAAAAATGCTTTGGGGTTCATCTCAACGACGGGGTTACTATATTCATGAAACGCTATCACAAGCTTTATGTAAGTCATTACACAATTAAATGGTAATGGGAACTCAGTCTAAGAGCGTTTTCTTTTTATTCCTTAGATTTGTCATAACGGAGTAATTCGCTTTGGAGCACACTTTTTCCCTCGCTGGCCTAAGCCATTCAGCAGAAGTACCGAAGGTTGTAAACACGAGCTTGCAATGTTGGCACCATACTGGGCAACCACAGATCCATATTCCTTCTATCAACCAAAGATCTCTGCCGTTTACTACCAGTTGTACACTTCATCTCAACAAAATGCAAAGTCCAATCAAGTATTAAACCGGGCCACGTCAGAGGTCAACAGACTTTACAAAGACCCTCTACCGGAGGAATTCCAAGCTTCACTTGTTTTGGTCGTCACGTGGTATAATCTTCGCCACTTAAACTTGAATTCTGAAACTCGGGATTTGGTAAGCCTGGCTGTTAATATTCTAACTTAATAAATTCAAATTGAAATAAAAAATAGATCTAGACCTTGAGACTCTACTGGATATATGCCGAGTCCTTCTGAATTTTAATGAAAATCCTTAGCAGTGTTGGAACTGATCTATGATCTATGATTTTTCTTCAGTGTCATTCATAACTCAACCATTTGAATCAAAAGATTTGTAGTTTGTGTGGCATCGACCTTTTTATTATACTGATATATGACGTACTTTCATTTTTCTTGTAGTACAACACCTTCCAGGCTGTGATCATCACAGATGGTGTCTACACCTTTGCGATGTATAACTACCCACCTAACGGCATTCAGTGGTCAGCGCCAATTGCAAGGTTGGACAAAAAACACTTAAAACTATTGTGAAAGTGAAGCTAACAGGCAGATGCAATAGAAAGTAGACTTTCCCATTGGATTTTGTAATTTCCTGTTAGGGTGTCGCAAGAGTGTCTTTATCAAATCTTTGTACTATTAGATCCTTTTCTTGATATCCACGTGTCTCAGTTCTCAAGTTTAGTGGTCGAGAATATGTACTCATTGACTGAGTTAGGTCGGGCCGTACGGGAAAATATTTGGCTCGAGGTGATGCCGTACAAATGACCGAGAGGCAAATATTTTTTTCGTACGGCCCGACCTAACTCAGTCAATAAGCATTTTATCATATGACCCTCTCGAAAAGAAAAATACGGTCGCAAGTTTCGAGCAGGGCCGTACGATTAAAGCGCGCGCCCGGGCAGATAAGGGTCATATGATAAACGTAGTTGTCAAGAAATGGTAGGAGATGGGAAATTACTCGTACAAATTTGTGAATGAATTGTAACATGAATGGATGAATCAAGTTGAGATTGGGAACGAACACAGAAGTGTGCTCTTGACGAGAGCCTTAGCTATAGTTATATGTTTGCAGATTGGATGTCTGAACAGTACCTTAATATATGATTTAAAGCTTTTAGTAAAAATACACAGGTAATTATTGAAAATCTCGCACGCTGATTGGTCGAGAAACTCACACTATCACACGATAATCGCCTCCAGCGATAATCCAAAATGGCGGCCAGCCGCTTCGTTGCTATTATCGGAAACAAATGTCTTTTATCCTCTTTTTTTTCTTTTTTTGAAAGAATCAACTGTGTATTTATACTAAAACAATTATTTGCCTCAGCCTCAGTGAATATCGGAGAATATTTACCTCACCGCTCGAAGACTCGCGTCTCGGTAAATATTCCCCGATATTCACTTCGCCTTTGGCGAATAATTGTTAAATACTGCATGACTGTAAATAAATTTGCGAATAATTTTCAGTGCTAAATGGCCTCTGTACACCAAGGGAAATCGAGTCAATGATCCTCTTCCGGTCGTCGGCTGGAGTGCTGGATGCGATCAGTACGAATATTTCAATGTGTCAAGGTACCTATCTAAAGATTAACAAAATAATGTCAATGTAAACGCTTATTCTTACTATGTATTCTAATCTTTTCAGTATTTATCTACCGTTAGGTCTGGAGAGGTGACGATTGGAGATATAGGTACAATGCCTGGGCAAACTGTGTCTAGAAAACGTGGAGGAGGAGGAGGAAGGTTTAAAAAAATAAACCACGGTGTCCAGGGAAAATGGCTATTCCGATTGGAAATGTCATCTGGTCAAAGTTCAGAGAGAAACTGTAAACTTCGGTTTAAAAGCGAACCAGATCCACGACCTTACCTAGAATACCTTGAACCTTGCCCTTGTACTTTCTTCCAAGCCCGATGGGACGAAAGATTCATGGTCCAAGACGACTGGCGAGACAAATCCAGGGTTTGTGCCTATTCCACCTTCACTTCTATCGACGGTTGGCAACAGAAATGTTGTTACTTTAACGACTGGAGAAGCAATGGTGCGCTCATCGTAGGTCATCCAGGGGGAGGTAGTGCTCTCAGGGAAAAGTACGATAAAAACCCAATTTCCAATGAAAATAGATTCTACGAATGGTGTTGTGTACAAACCACAATGTGTCACCTTTACTACCAGAGAAGACCATCAGACGACTGCAAGCAATACGAACCACCTGAGTGGAGTAAGTAGTGGTGGTCAAAGAATGCAGTGTAAGCGTGTGCGCAGATGAGGAACCCGCAAAGCATGCTGCACTAAAGAATATTGTAGAAGCCAATCAAATCTCGTCTTTTCATACTCCTGCTTTCTCAACATATATCTAATATTGTCCGCTATCAATCGTAAACCATGTCAACATCCCTCATGAAAAACATATCAGTGAATCGTATGTAGACAGCATGAAAGCTAAGATTATGCTATAAATCTTCATTTTGTACTCAGTGAGTAACTTTAACGTGATGGTTTTGTCGTGTTCAGGTTGGTTTTGGGGCGACCCTCACTTTGTCACCCTTGATGGTAAAAACTACACATTTAACGGTCTTGGTGAATATGCGATGCTTGATGCAAAAGACGGCTTCGTTCAAGTTCAGGCAAGGACAAGACTCGCTAAAGGAGATGGAACTGCAACTGTATTTTGTGCTGTCGTGGCGCAGGAGAGAAATACGAGCAAAGTGCAAGTCAATTTAGAGAGAGAAGGTAGAAATATAATTCTTTACCTTGTACAGATGAACTATAGTTATTTACTTCAGATACATTTTTGCAGGTAACTTTACGCTTTTTGTCGATGGAGAGACCTTGGATTATTACAGCCTTACCAACCAATCGACCAGACTCAATGGCTCTGTCGTTGTCTCCCGTCCTAAAGATAACATATTCAGAGCAACTTTCCCATCTGGAATCTCACTTACTGTAACAGAAGTAAAGGGTGCCCTGTCCATCTTAATAGCAATGCCCAAGTCATTCAGGAACCAGACAAAAGGGTTGTTAGGAACCTGGAATGGGAACCAAACAGATGACCTGACAACACCCAGTGGAGATGTTTTACCAGCAGATGCAAGCAGTAGGGATATTCACTTTCAGTTTGGACAGAAATGTAAGATATATCTTGTAGTTCAGTTCAGTTTAAAGTTAATGTTTTGACACTTTTAATAACAATTCTTACTGTATCTCAATATTTCTTTACTTTTGAAAAACAGGGCAAGTAAACGAGAGTACTTCGCTTTTTACCTACCAGTTCGGCGACAACGTCTCCACCTTTTCAAACACTTCTTTCGTGCCCATGTTCATAGACGAACTGAAATTCTACAATGAATCTCTGAAGAAAAAAGCTGAAGCTGCTTGCCAAGGTGACATCAACTGCTTGTTTGATTCTGCTTCAACCAAGGACGTGTCTGTTGGATTAAGTACGAAGATTGTTGGGTCCCAAATGGTCAACGAATCCAACATACTGAGTAAGTTGTTATACCTTTTATGTTGAAACATAAATGCTATTAAGTTTTTGGCATAATGTTCTGTTTTATCATAGTCAATTTTGGATATCCTTATAATGGTCCTAGACGGAACACAGTGGGGCTTTTGGCGCTTAATCGTCGAGTTGGGACTCTGAAGTGCCACTTTGGTTAGGCGGCAGTCGGAGTACCATATAAACAGGAATTACAACACTATAGAGTAAATTTGTACTGAATTCTTTTTTCACCACCAGAAAACTCTCCTCCTGAGTTCGACAACACGTCATCCGTTCTTTACCTTACTGTGAACGTTTCAAACAGTGTCACTTTCACGGCCAACGACCTGGATGGAGATAGAATAAGATTCAACATAACAGGACCTCCAGAGGATGCAACTGTTTGGACTAACGAATCTTCGATAACCATGGAATGGATGGTTACCACAAATTCGGTAAAATACCAAAGAAAATGTTGAACTTTCTCTGTGGAAAAACTTTCTCTGTAGTTGACGCTAAGCTTCAACTGAACATTGCCATTTTTTTAATCAGGTAAAGTTGGAAATAATCGCCACAGACAACAAGGGCGCTACTTCTGTATTGAGGCCGGTGCTGCACGTCTGCGCATGTCACAATAATGGTGACTGCTTGACAAGCAACCAAGAAGAAGAGAATCGTAATAATAGTCGTTTTAGCATCATGTCTTGTCAGTGTCCAAGTGGTTACACGGGTCGATTCTGTGAGAGTGATATTGATGCATGTGAGGTCAATATGAACCCATGTTACCCTGGAGTACAGTGTAAGGACTTACCAGCTCCTGCTAATGTCACCGGATATGAATGTGGACCGTGCCCGTCTGGATTCTCAGGACAAGGAGATTCTTGCTCAGGTACCTGACTCAAAGTGCTAACATAATTTATTATACAATGGTTTTGAGTGATATATCATAGAGTAGCTCATGACGCACTTGTATTTTCTATCTAGATGTTTTAGGCCTCGTGGAATATTGTCGAATATACCACTGCTTCCATGCAATCTGATTAGTAGTATTATAAATGATGCACCAAGGAGTTTCCACAAATGTTATTTGCCAATTTATCTTCATTAATATTCTCATTTCTATATTTTTAATAGACATTGATGAATGTGATGGTTTTTCACAAACCTGTACCCAAATCTGTGCCAACACTCCTGGGTCATTCACGTGTGGTTGTAACGATGGTTATGTGCTAAATGGAGATGGCCGCACATGTGATGGCGAGTACTTCTTTATTATATTTTTTATAAATTGTTTCGTGCCTTCCTAATAACCGCTATGGTACTTTTTTGTAGACGTGAACGAGTGCGATCCAGCCAGTGACTGTATGCAAGGATGTGTGAATACTCCGGGTAGTTACAGATGTACCTGTGACAAGTACTTTACAGTAGATCCTACCAATCCCAAGAGATGCATACGTAAGTGATTGTAGTGGAATAGGGTGAATAGATATAGGGTAGTTACAGATTTAACTGTGACGAGTACTTTACAGTAGATCCTACCAATTCCAAGAGATGCATACGTAAGTGATTGTACTGGAATAGAGTGAATAGCTATAGGGTAGTTACAGATGTACCTGTGACGAGTACTTTACAGTAGATCCTACCAATCCCAAGAGATGCATAATATGTGATTGCACTGGAATAAAGTGAATAGCTATAGGGTAAATACAGATGTACATGTGACAAGTACTTTACAGCAGATCCTACCAATCCCAAGACATGCATACATATGTGATTGTACTGGAATAAAGTGAATAGCTGTAGGTAGTAACCTTCACAGGGCCTTACTGGGAAAAAACTACTTTGAAACATTGGCTCCCTGTAATACGTAATGAGGTATGTCTTGTTTTTTTTTTCCATAGCGGAAGCCCCCTGTAAGGATGGTAACCATCAATGTAAGCATATTTGTTACGTCTCCAACGGGACGGACCACTGTACATGTCGACCTGGATACGAACTTCAACATGACAATAAATCATGCTCAGGTAAAGTTAGTTAGAATTGTCACGCAAATCTTGCTCCCCTAAAAATTCTACTTGCGTGACAACACTAACGATGGCTACGTAAGTGTCTAAGGTATCGTGCGCTTGTATCTTTAAATTGCTTCCCAAGGATATTTTATCAGCCTTGAAGATGTTGTCTCACATTAATAACTTTTAACATCAATAACAGTCGTCATAGTCTGTTTCTATAACATCAATAATCATCATAGTCGGTGATCTAAAATTGTTGTTCTCACCCTTGATATTTTTCAGACATCGATGAATGCACAACAGGTAAGAATCGCTGTAATCAGGACTGTCGCAATACCATTGGTTGGTACGACTGTGAATGTCGTCCTGGATAGTAGTATAGGGAATGGGGGTTCTAGCGCAGTGACCACACGAGGATTTCCCGTTTAAAGTCACTAACCCGTGTTTGCGTAGCCCTCATTCCCTATGAGACCCCCAGGATTACCCGTGAGGGCAACAGCGCACTCGAAATATGTTAGTTTACGCCAGGATTACCCGTGAGGGCAACAGCGCACTCGAAATATGTTACTTTACGCCAGGATTACCCGTG
>NW_022258143.1:28140-54009 GCF_009602425.1 Actinia tenebrosa
ATTGTCCTTTCTTTTTTTCTGTAGGTGGTTTTGGCGTAGCGCCAGCATTGGTATTCGCCCGGCTGCATGCGCAAAGCCTGCGTACATTCTTTGTTCGGTGGCGCTGGAACTTCCAGTAGCTTTCCTGGATTCTGCGGCATTTTGTGGTCTATTTTTCTGGCCAACTCGTGGTATGTGTCCAAGCCTGGTCCTTCCGGTACGAAKACAGTTGCTATGCCATTTTTCCACTCTAGCAATATTTCTTCTCCTGGTATGGCAGTGCGTATGTTGCCGTTYGCTTCGAACTTTCCAGCTGCAAATGCCTCCAATAGGGCTTCCGTGGCCCATGCCACAGACGTTTCTCTATTCCTCCGCAATACTACGCGGTGCCCTCTTGCCAACCAGTTGGCATCCAAGTCTCTGGGGATCGCATATCCTAGTATYTTGTAGTCTCCTGCGGGTATTTGGTCCATCCTATGCACTTTGGCTCTGGGCGCCTCTGGGCCAAACGGGCTTTCTTTTCCAAAGAACAATCTACGCAGATTGTCTGTTCTTTTGGAAATCCTATCCAATAGTTTCCTATATTTTTCCAACTCTTTTTCTATGGCTTTCCTGTCTTCTTCCTTTTGCCGCAGGATGTTTTGCTTTTGTTCCGACAGCTCTGCGTGGTATCTCTGCGTGGCTTCGACCCACTCGTCGCCTTCCAAATCGTCCCGTATGTCTTCCAATCTTTGTTCTCGTTTTCTTTTGGATAGGAAGGAGATCCTGCGGTCCGTAGGTACTTCCAGTATTCCGAAGAGACTCTTTTCTACTCCGATCCTTTGTGCCTTCTTCGTACGCCATATCCACTCTACGTGTTCCGTTGGGGGTAGCATCGTGGCAATGGTGGGGGCATTTGCATGCACTCGAGTGGGAAACTTGGACTCCGCCAATACCGTAGGCGAGTCTTTCGTGTAGCAGCGCAGCGGAGCTATTTCCACAGGTTCCATACTAAGCACATCTATGCGAAATATGGGGCATTTGCGCAGGCCAAACTCTGCTATGGTCCAAAGTACACATTGTTCCCATTTGTCGTTGCCACGAACTCGCACTCCGGCTATCCTACCCGTTCCTGCGTGGCAGTACCACGCTAGGAATATTTCTCCCGTCTCTTCGCAGCAAATGCAGCAGCATCTATCCAAGTGTTCTGCGAGAGCCAACCACAAATTCTTTGGCGGCTGTACTACGAATATGTCCTGCAAAGGTTCTATGGTCTCCGCAATAGCGTTGGTGTGGGATTTGGAGAAGTCTTTGCCGTAGATGGATATTTCCACTCTGGTGCATCCTCTTTTTTGCACATCGGGGTGCAGGAATGTTCTACGCAAATGGTCGTTGGGGCAATCCACGTACTCTGCCAACTTYGCTCCTACTGGGTTTTGCACTTCTCCGGCCTCGAAGTTCGACACTATCTTGTTGTATATTTTGGTTCTCTTTCCGTCTTCCATCCAAGTACAAACATGGTTCCCGACGGCATGCGTATTGTCCAAAATGGTACCGTTGCGCCAACCAACTTCTCCTTGTTCTTTGTAGCCCATTTGCCGCAGTCTGCGCACCAATGCAGCTCTGTCCAAAGTACCGGAGAAATCCTGTGTGTAGTCCACGGAGTAGATGCCATATCCTTGCCCATACAAAGCCATGGAAAATTTGCGTACGTTTTCCCCGACATCTTCTATTTGCAGCTCCGAAGTGTCTACTTTGGCCACGAAGTATCCAGCAGGATCTGTGTTGTGTATTCCATACCATTTGCCTTTGGCATTGGAGCGCTCTTCTATCTTTTCGATGTTTTCTACGATCTTTCCCTGCTTGCAGGTATGTACGATACTCGTGGGCAGAAACCCACCAAATGCCACTGTTGCTGTCGTAGATATCTGTGCAACTATTGTCTTTGCATTTTTGCAGAGCAGCTTCTTGCCATACAAATTCTCTTCTGCAACGAAACCATATACGAATATGTCGTCTACGAATGGCGGCAATCCTTCCAGCGGCTGCAAACTGGTARTACCTTCGTTGTTGCGTAGGTAGTCGCAGTTGGATATGTTCGGCAGCAAGTTCCCGTCGCATGCATTGTCCAGCAGCAAATGCGCCAACACTCTACTCTTTGCTCGTATACCCATCTCTTGCAATGTAGTCGAAATACTCTTTTGGGAGTCCATGTCTATATCTAGGAGCAGAAGGTTTTGGCTACTACTACGAATGTGGTCCTGGTTGGTCGCAAGTTGGAAGGGGAGGCGAATCGCCTCTACCTTCTATAGACACTCTTTGAAATAGTTTCCACACATACTTAACAAAGATTTAACTTCGTTGTCGACATTCTAAGACACTCTTTGAAATAGTTTCCACACATCCTTAACGAAGATTTAACCTTATTGTCGACATTCTAAGACACTTTTTTAGCACATGCACGTCTTTTGGGACACGCATGCACGACGCGGCTGCGCATCTTTTGGGACACGCACATCTTTTGGGACACGCATACGCATCTTTTGGGACACAAAAAAAGGTAGCCGAAAGTGGTTGCCGAAACAATGGGATTCTGTACACTCTACTAATGCATCGTATATCTAAAGGATATTTTAACCTCTGTTTGCGACCCCAACAGAGCAGCAGTTAGGCACATTTCGCGTGTCGGCCGATCGCGCAAGACCCCCTGTTCCGCGGGTTACCGACCCCCAAAAACCCCAGGGGGGGTGGGTTTTTTCGACTTGTGATTTTTGGCATTGTCGGCGCTTCGCGACTCCGCCTAACTGCTGCTTGGATATCGTCTGGATACTGACAACGTGACGTGCGTCGGTAAGTGAAGATATAACAAACTTGCTCGTTTATTTCTGTGGTGTGTCATTGGTCAACGAATGATATTGATAGGGTTTTGAGGACCTGGAAGAGAGAGAAAAGGAGGGTGTACGTATTCTTATTTCCTTCTCTTTTCCATCAACCTTGTTCTCCTGTCTCCTAGATTCTGTCACGCACACTTGCTGTTGACTACGATTCAGGCAAAGTTTTTAGTCTTATTGATTTCTTCGGGAAAGTAAGAATAGAAATAAATTAAGCAAGAGTGCACAGGCTCATTTCAAACGTCGAACTTCAGCCGAGCCTAATGGCTTCAAAGAAGACCGCCTTGTTATCCATGAATTAGGTTCGGCTCATGTGGAGTTCGACGTTTGGCTTGAGCCTAAGATTGCATATTAAACTTATATTTTCCAGACATTGACGAGTGCCTGGAATGGACCTTCAGCTGCTCTGCTAATATGCGTTGCCGTAATAAAATTGGCTCCTACGAATGCGAGTGTAGACAAGGCCTTGTGTGGAATGGGATTGAATGTCAAGGTATCACAGAGTAACATAAAGAACACATGGTTTCCCTATCTTTTGTTCAAATTTGTTGTGATTTCCAATTCTATAATGACCTGTGGACCACGCACATGAAGTGCTAATATGGAAAAATAAGTGTGATATATTTGTTTTATTCTAGAACCAGATAAACCAGCTACTACTCGTCCACCGTCAACACCAAGACCACCATCTGAAAAAGATATCCAAAACTCTGTCAATGTTACTGTCCAAGGGCTTAACATCACTGAGGTAGGTATAGATCAAGGCTTATCTTTTTAGCAACGAATGGCAAGTCCTCTTCAAGGACGGATCCAGGGGAGGGGTCCTGGGGTCCCTCCAATTTTCTCAACCGTACAATATATTACAAAGAATCTTAATACTGTAATATCCCGTTAAACTGAAAATCATGACCAGCATATGCAGGTCTATAAATCTAAAGTCAAATGTATATCAATAGTAACACGAACTGAAAAGTCTATATGCTGTATGTGTATATTAGTATAGCACCAAAAATAACGTCACATATTAAATGTAGGTTTTAGAACCCCGCCAAAAAAATCTGCATGGATCCGCCCTTTAGTTCGCCTAGATCTAGAGTATAGGTCTAGTGAACTATAGCGATAAATGAATCACGATAGTGAGAATTAATGTTGACATGATATTTCCATAGTGGGACCACGAAAAAGAACTGAAATTCAAACACGTTGTGGCCAAGGAAGCTACCGAGTTCTGTGCTAAAGCTCAGAACTGCTTTGTACCCAAGAGAAGAGTAAGGTAAATCTATTGAATTAACTGGAGAACGAAAAATAAGAAGAAGAAACAAAACAACTTATAAATTTTTTTTCCAGGCGTTCCGACGGCGAGCAAATCATCACCTTCACAGCACAAGAAGTTCATCTTCTGCCAGGTTACCCAGTGCAGCTGTCTTCCTCGTCCATCCCTGATCACGTGATTGCTGCTGTAGCATTCTTCGTTAATTTCCCACCAGGAGTCGCCATTGGAGTCACTGACACGGTCGATGGCAATCTTCTTGTTGATATCGTGAATGCATCTCTCGCTCGTATCGGCAGAGCCATCAACAAGACTATACTCTCTGTAACCGTATACATGGTTAAAAAAACAACCAACCAACCCACCACTAAACCTATTACACCTACCAATACTAAGCCTGCTGATATCGGAGATACTAAAGAAAAACCAGGATATATCCGTTTTCTTATCATTGGTGGATCAGTAGTCGGGGTTATTTTGATCATCATCATTGTTGCTGTAATTATCAGGTCAGTATCTTGGTCAAGAGTACAAGGCTTTTAACACGCACATTCACAATGTTGAGACATTATTTCACTCTATTAAGCCTCCATTCCAATCTGCTAGCAGAGGTACCTTTTCGTCTTTGTATTTTCGCCAAGTATTTTTACTTTAGAGCCTTGTGTTTTTGCTTTTCTCGAAAGTTAGTAGTTAAAGAAATGTTTGATCGGATGCGGCAATTCATTTCCCATGAAGCATGCTCTGTGTGGAACACAAAACGTTCTCTGGCAAAACATGAGCCCGCGATATGCGTACGCATTATACTTAATCAACTTATAGCTGATCATAAATAAACCTACGCCGTAATTTGAATTTTTCGATGTCACTTACCTGGTAAGACACTCGAACGTATGAAAAACATGGATATTTTCTCTTGAAGAACACGCTTTTTGTGGTTTATACTTGCAAATTTATGGTATCTTTGATTATGAGTTTCCCAGTAACCGAAATGGTTCATCAATCATTTTCTGTTTCTTTTTTTATGAAAAAAAAGGAAATCAAGGGAAAATTCCTCCGCAGCCATCAAGAAGCAAGTGGAAATAGAGATGAAAATGCAGCATGGAGACTTCAGCGTCGATAATTTAGGAGCTGATGTTCTGGACACAGATAAGCCACGATACCAAATGCACACATGAGCATGTATGTTGCACACTTTAATGTGCACTTCTTAAAGGTAACTTCATCTATAATAACGGAGTTTCTGCTCCTCAAATTTATGTTTTAGATACTCCTATCTGGTGAGCAAGATAAGAGTCTTTTTTTTTCAATAGCTATTGTCAAGTTTTAACTTTGCAAAATGCATCTTTATTAGCGACTCCATTCAAATTGAAAACAGGAGTCTTTTGTAGGCAAAGCCAGAATTAGGTAATTTGTTTCACATCTCCGCCAATGTAACCATGCGTTTTGAATGAGGTTTTATATACATTAGTTACATAGGGTTACATAGTTTTAGTTACTGGATTGCAGATTGTAGTCGACAAACTAGCAACAACGAAAAAGAAATTTCTTGAACCTTCAAATTCTAAAAGCCCTTGCCTTTGGTAAGAGTTTGTTTAAATAGTCTATTAGTTTTAAGCCACGCAAGTCACATGATTTCAGTATTAGCCCACAATAATAAGCAATGAGCAAGTTAAAACCTCAGGTTGTAAAATGCTGATGAATAATGGAAAACGTTCAATTGTACAAGGAGTACGCACATTTTTTTTACTTTTTGCATTGTGAAACTAATAAAACCACAATGAATATATTCCTGTAATATTAGGGGGGAAACCTTTACTCTGCCAACACTCTTAATTGATTTCCCCATAGATATAGGCCCTGTGTTACAGGGGAGGGGGAAGGAAGATGAGGGGGAGGAGCAGGGTGGAAATTCAGTCAGCAAGGAATAAAAAAGAAATCTGCTCATTCCAGTGGTATAAAGCACAGGATGACTGGAAGGCCTTGCAAACGTTAGGTTTACAAATTAACCCTATAAACCTCACACATACACATATCACACTTCATACACATCAATGTCCGCAAAATGTTTAAACGTTGTGTATTTTTCTAGCCGACTTGTCTTTACTCTTTTCCCGTTTTTTTTCCCCGAACGTAATAACGTAAGATTTTAAGACAACCAACTTATGCTCACAGCTGGTCGCTGCTTTTATTAGCAGCAAAGAAATACGCTTCAGATGTTGATCAACAAATTACTTTAAAATTCACCGCATACCAAAAGTTAATTAGCTAAAAAATATCCTGTCAATGACAATTGGATTATGAATAAAATCAGGAATGAATGAACGGATTTAGTAATATATATTTTACATTGGTGGTTCTTTCACTAGATAAGATTGGAATTTTAGTTCCTAGAACGGTTGCTTTCCAGGTGATTTCGGCTCAAACGCGCAAAGAAAACAGTGAATGGAAAACAACACTTCTAGTTGGAGGAAAACATGAAAACTCAGAATAACCTTTAAAGAACTGAGTAGAAAGCGAGCTAAAATATCATGAAGAATCCCTTATCTACTCTAACCGCTGGGATTCTTAGAGGCTAACCATGTTGGTTTCTTGTCCGAACATATGGTGCGTGTGGTACCACTATTCGAAGCATATAAATATTGCAAATGTTTTTGCAATATCCCTTAAAAGACCATCGCTGTAGCTGTGCTTTATAGCAAAATTTCAAAACGTGGAGAAAGAAGGTAAGAGTTTGCCAAAATGTTCAACAAACTTACCTTGGTGGTGCTTGTGATGACCGTTGCGATGACCTGTGCTCTTCCTTTTGGTCAGCAGGTACAAGAAAACGGTAAGAACCAGGTCGTCCTGTTTGCAAATGAAATTCAATAATTTCTTGCGCGGCGTTATACTCGAAGGTCTCTCGTTCCAAAAAGAAGGGAAAGACATGTTAAAATTAGACTTTAGAATTGAAGAAAAAAATTGAAGTATTTTAGAAAATTGGCCAATAAAGAACACGTAAGTCTGAGTTCCAATGCATTTTGTAAGAAACAAGAAAGGAAAAAAAAAAAAAAAAAGAAAGAAAGAAAAAACGGCTAGCACAGTATCTTAACTTAATCTTGATTACCTTTCATCTGAGACTGTTTTTTAGCAGCTGTCAGCAATTCATGGATTTCGAGATATAACGCTTACAAGAAAATTTTTAACGTATGAAGTGAAAAGTGGTGCTATGGAAAGAATGTACACAATATTCGTTTTTGTAGATTATAAAAAAAAGATCTCTGTGCCATTTTGCTTAATAAAAAGTATGAGTAAAGACAATTACGAAGTGTTATGTATATTGTATTATATAATTCCAGATTGGAGGAGGAATGACATTGAAAAAGACTTTGATCAAATGGTAGACCGAGAACCAGGATGCAATGGAATACCTTGCTACTTATGCCGGCACTGGGCATGCGTACATACCTGCTGTTAATCCTGATACTGTTCAATGACCACCCTGAAGTCAACGAACTGATACGAAAAATTGTCTTCAAACAGCAATTACCGTTAATAAATAAATCAAAACACTAAACTGATTCGAGTGATCATTTCTACTCTAATCGAGGATCGAAGTTTCCGTGTAGACTAAATAAAATGAAATTTTGGAGAAACTTGTTTTTGTAAATGTTTGGCAAAGTTGTCAACTGAAGTGCTCATGTAAATAAAATATCAATTATCGATAGTATATATAAGCATAGCGATTAAGGAGATTTTCTAGGTTTCAATCAGCTGAATTTTTTAAAAATCTCATTATTAGCTCCAAATGGTGGTCAAACACTGACCACCATATGCTGTCAGCCAGAAGAATTCTATTGAACTGAACTTGTGGTAAATGACGGTAAGTGAAAGCTAGCAATGAGCAGCTTTTAAGGTGGCAGAGAAATACATATCAATATTTTCGTTGAATTATCACCAACTATATGGCCAGAAACAAACTTTGGCCAAAACAAAAAAAAAAACAACAACAACAACAAAAAACAATTACGATTACGTCATTCTATGGACGGACCCTAGATTTCAATCCTTTTGTTCGCAATCAATCTTACTAAGAAAATAAATCAAAGATAGACTATCTTTTATCTAGCATTCCATATATCCAAATAATTTTTTTTAAACTTGGAGTGATGTGTCTCCATTTAAGACCACATGCTATTCCCTAGAGTGTCATTTCTTTGTTTAACGGTTACGCATCAGAAGACACAGGAATAAATACAGCTCAAACTAAGAATCTCACTCTCAACAGAATGACACTGATGGTGTCTAGAAACATTACGCCCAGGCTAAAAGGGACCATTCTAAATGACCATCAGTTTTCAGTTCTACTTAAAATACCATTGGTAATAGTTGTCCTCCGGTAAGCCATAATGGAACAATTTAGGGCAAACCACCCTGAATGGAAACATTATCCATATCTCAATTAGGAGCAAATAGCAATTTGAGCTTTGAATTAAATATGAGCCACGAGTGACTCTTAACTTATCTCTAAAAAAAGGTGCTACGCTAGTTAAGCTCTACTTACCATGTTGTTTAGATTTTTGCATCTAAATTCCCTATATTCTTCTCTTTTGGGCTAGTGTGGCCCATTAGCAAACAATCCAATGTACTTGTGGTGAAATTTGGAGAACCTTATTCAACTGGTTATCCAAGTCAAATTTGACAACGAATCATGAACGCGCTCAAGGCGGGGCGGAGCGATTAACTACTAAGTGATATGAAATAAAGAATTTAGATTTTTTCGTAATGAAGGACCGTCTTTTCTTTAGCGTTTCTTTTTAAAGCGAACCTAAGTCTCTCATTCTTCACTAACGTGATCTCTCGCAGGACTGTCTGAGACTTACAACTTCAAGGTGATTCTCATTAAGTTCTTTTCTTATGATTCTACTTTAAAGCTTTCAATCATGATTTCAAATGTTTGACTGAGAATTACTGATCAGTAGAATACTCTACGTCTTGCTTTACTTAAATCTAGAGAATTCGATGTATACTTTGCTCTAGTAAGAGCAAATACGCCAGGTCGGTCGCCACTGAATGGTTATAATATGTTGTGCTCCACAATTTGAATTGAGAAGTTAATATAAGTATTTTACGCATTTGTATTGCTCAGTCTTTTGTTATGTTGCTAATGACAAACAGAATTTACTTTACGAAACTAACTTTCTTGTGGAAAAGTTACATAAAATTTAGACATTTCTATCTTAACTGGAGAAGGATTGTGATTAATTCTTAATTAGATTCTAAAACAGAAAGAATGAATCAAATGACCTCGTATATTATAAAGTGAGTGTACTGTTGGCCAACATGACAATGGGCGGTTTTCTTCCATAGAGTTGTATCTTAACACTGAAGATGCAGTTCCTTTCTCTGCTGATGGTGACCATGCTTCTGCTTCAAGAACTACCATTTACCGTTTCCCAGGTCGAGAAAGGTTAGCAATGGCTGCAATTCTATATAGATTTGTCACTATTATTTTGCTTGTGACGGCATGGCCGTCATATTAGATATTTAACAAAAGATTTGTCAATGATTACTCATGTTTTCTTTATTTTTATTGCACAGATCAGTCGAACGATTGTCAAAAGCGTAAAGTTAAAAGCGATGCATCAGTACAAGATACAAAGAACAAAGGAAGAAACAACATTGCTACTAGCGATTACAACAATATCGTTCCCTGGAGACCTTTGAGTGACGAAGAAGCGAAAATCATGGTAACAAAGAAGGGAGTTTTGAAAAATCCAGCAATCAGATTGGTAACAGTTTCTGGTGACTTGCTCAAGGCTTTAAAGGCCAAAGAAACAGTAAGCTTCAGCCTTCCAGAACAGCGAAAGAAGATACCAAATCATCTAGACCTCTGCCAAGAAGAAGAGGTGAATAACTATACCCGATTGACGCCTCATGGTAGCCTTGCTTATCAAATCAAGGGAGCTAGATGTTCCAAAGGTAAAGGTGGTAAAAAACTACAACAGTGCGGGATAGGGTCATTTCCTTTCGGAAAGTGTGTCGAAAAGAAAAGCGTTGTCGTTATAAGCGTTTTTAACGCAAAGGGCGGCTCTTTTCAAAAAACGATTGAGTTTATTTCCTCATGTAAATGTCAAAAGTATAGAAATATCTAGTATATGTATCTTCAGTGTAAGATAACCATTTAAAGTTAGCCTGCATGCCAGTTTTATCCAAATCAAAAAATAAAATAAAATAAAAACAAAGATGAAAAAAATAAAAGAATTATGCATTTATTTCCTCACGTGATTGTTTTTTTATTCTTTTCTGCCATGTTCAATGACACAGGGGGCCATCGTTAAAGCCCTCTAAACCCCTTGTCATATAGACCCCTTGCACTGATTTCTTAGAGGAATTGTTCTGGGTGGACAAACAATGGATTTTTTGACGGCCTATTGTTTTGTCCCCCAGAACAATTCCTCTAGGAAATTAATGCAAGGGGTCTATATGCAGGCTTTATGCAGGCTTCCAGACGAAAACAATATCCAACTGCTCTCCAACGACGTTGAAGGTCGCATTGAATATTATCTGGGACGTTTCTAGGATTTCATTTCGGGATTCACCCCCTGCTAATCTCAACACATGGTACCTTTTCCCGCTCACACCTACCAAACACATACAGGTTATAAATACTGAACTGCGAATGTGATGAAGGCACAGGCCCTAGCTTCCCCGGCTTCGTCTTACTGGAGGAAAATTCCCCAACGATGGCCGAATTGAAATGTTGTACGTTGGCGGATGGGGCAACATATGTGAGAAGGAATGGGATGTTAAAGATGCTGCCGTTGCTTGTCGGTCAATGGGCTTACCCAAAGCAACTCATGCCTTAAAGCAAAGCGAGTTTGGACATCTCAAGAAAAGGAGTATAATGAAGAAAGTAAACTTGATCTAACGGCAATTTATAATAATAAACACTAGTTCACGTTAACTGTGGTTACTATCTTTGTTTTAATGAATAAACGGCTTGCTTCTAAAACGAATAAGCTGCACTGGTTGATCGTCTTCTTACTATAGTACTATTTTTTCTACTACCAATCTTATACTTTTAAAACAGGACTAAGCTTGACATTTTTAAAACAGCTCGGGTATAAGACACTGAAAAATTTTGTCGGGTATTTTAGAAATTGAGGCGAGAGAGGGAAAATGCAGACGTCCTCATTCGTGGGGAGGGGGAGCGGTAAAGGTGTATATTGATTTTCATCAGCCAGTAAAGTCAATGAACTAGTTAACCGCGAGTCATTATCATCTCAGTCTACCGAATAAGAAAGGCTTTTACTAAAGAATACAAAATATACTGCAAGTCTGAAATCAGAAATAGACTGATTAACAATGCTCACTACAACGATCTTTTTGCAGTACGATGTTTTTGAGAGCCGTTGAATCCTAAAATTCTGACCCATGCATGACCTGCTTTTGCTATGATATAGAATGAGAAAACTTTGAGTAAACTGAATAGTCTTGCAAGGTAGCCGTGTCTTTGCATCAAAGCGAGACGAACGGTGAGCTTGCCTCTTGCTATATGGAGCTCTACTAAACTACCTAACTACCGTACCTATGGTACGGTGTTAATTT
This sequence comes from Actinia tenebrosa, assembly GCF_009602425.1. Next base: position 39,847 of record NW_022258143.1, read on the forward strand.
ACCTTCTTTGTACTTGTTGCTCTTATGTAGCCACTTAACTCCACTTACTAATCATTATGATCTGTTTCCATGGCACGATTCTCCATCTCAAAGGCCTGCTTAAAATCGTATTTTTCAAGCATGGCGTGATGAGGGCTTTTCATTTCCAGTGCTACTTGCCGCTTTGCTGAAGCATCCTGGTTGCGTTTTATAGCCCTGTCGTAAAAACAAAATGTTACTGTTTCAAAGAACAAATCTGTTATGAACTGGCTGTTAAAGTAGCCAAAAGCAAGAAATCGGTCCTGGAATCCTTGAACATTAGTGCAGTGACTTTCTTCTGCTTTATCAAGAAGAAAAAAGAAAAAAAAACTAACAACAACAACAAACAAACAAACAGGCCAGGAACTGACCTTATAACCAATGCAATGATAATTATCATAACTATGAGCCCAGTAGCTGAGCCACCAATGATAATGAAAAGCAGTTTATCATTTGGCGTCGTTGGTACTTCTGTTTCATTGGTAGGAGCACTTGTTGTAGTAAAAGGTTGGTCAACCATGTGCACGGTTACAGAGAGTATAGTCTTGTTGATGGCTCTGCCGATACGAGCGAGAGATCCATTCACGATATCAACAAGAAGATTCCCATCGACCGTGTCAGTAACTCCAATGGCGACTCCTGGTGGGAAATTAACGTAGAATGCTACAGCAGCAATCACGTGATCAGGGATGGACGAAGAAGACAACTGCACTGGGTGACCTGGCAGAAGATGAACTTGATCACTTGTGAAGAGGACGTAGTCATATGAACGCCTATAAAATTGTTATAAAGGAAAATATGAACAAACATAGTTGATTAGAGAAAATGCTGAATTTATCTTCATTTTATAAATGAATGGATGAAAGGCTGCGAGTCACCTTGATCTTGCAGTGCGAGTTTTTGATAGACAGGCTTTGTTCTTCGCACAAAAGTCAGTTGTTTCAAATGCAACAGCCTTCTTAAATTCTAAGTCCACTGGTTGGCTCCACTGTTTTGGGACATAAGAAAAGATAGAACATTTCATAAGAAAAAGAAAGAACACAAGATATAATGCGTATTAGTATTTTTATCATTATTCAGTCAAGTCAAAAAGTTACATACTCTACAAAGCCATGTTAGTGTGGAGTCACATACTCCAAATACACAAAAGGCGTGCAGCCATTTATCTGCCTGATCACTTAATCTAAACAAAAAGGCACCTTTTCATGACGGAATTTCAACATGGAACAGATTTCGTCATGTACTCAATTAAAAAGATAAAAACCACTGGCGGACTGGCGGATATGTCAAATTCAACACAAAGATTTACGTGTAATTAACATACGAATAAACGAAGACGTTCGCATATTCTCCTGAATATGGAAAATATGGCTCATGTAAAACACATGATATACCGACTAGGAGGCAGTGTTGCTTGTGAGAACCAATAAAGAAGTTTCTAACCTCAGATATGTTCAATCCTTTGATGGTGATATTGATAGAATTCCGAAGGTCTGTTTCTGAAGGGGTTGGTTCTGGTGGAGGCAATGGAGGCTTTGGTGTTTTCTCCCCTTCGTCAAGTTCTTGACAAAATGAAGAAAATTGTATGAGACAAAAGTTATAACAATGGTTGGGGAAAAAAACAATGGATAAATGGTTTGAATTTTTTTGAACCCATTAAAAGGCGACATCCAGTCGGTTTAAGAGAAATAGAATAAACAGCATAGAGAAGTACATCTACTTCTCCTGTAAAAGGTATTATACCAACCTCGACATCTGCCGTCAATCAAATACATCCCTTCTTCACACTGACATTTGTAAGAACCATAAGTGTTCTCACATCGTAGCGAGGCTGAGCAGTTGAAGGTCCACTCGATGCATTCGTCAATATCTAAGAAAAGAAGTACACATTTTTTCATGGTTTGCTCCTGACAATTTATATCTCATGCCGATCTGGAATGTCTAAAAGCCCAAAGTCTTACGGTCTCAGATAAAAAAGATTGCAAACGCTAGGGATGTACATCTGGATAACTCACCAATACATGTGACGTTGTCAGCATCCAGGCGAAATCCAGACACACAGTCACATTCGTACCAACCAATCGTATTTTGGCATAATTGGTTGCACCGGTTCTTTCCTGTTTTGCATTCATCGACGTCTTCAAAATTAAAAAAGGGAAATGAAAAGAGTTACTGGCTTATGCGCTTTATCGTTGAATATGATGATTTTCAAAATTTGCATCTTGAGTACAATTTTATTCTGGGAATCTGAGTTCTTCTCTGAATTAAATTAGCGAAATTCTCGTCATATCTTATAATCATTTCGGATTTGGTGTAGATTACAAAAGGTATACAATTACCTGAACAAGACGTTCCGTCGCTTTGCAGTTCGTATCCAGATCGACATGCACAGTGATGAGCTCCATTGGAGACGTAACAAATATCCTGACATTGATGGTTACCATCCTTACAGGGAGACTCCGCTAAGGGTAAAAGGTCATACGTCATTACATGTGTAACTAACTACCCTATAGCTATTCACTCTATTCCAGTACAATCACTTACGTATGCATCTCTTGGGATTGGTAGGATCTACTGTAAAGTACTTGTCACAGGTAAATCTGTAACTACACTACAGCTATTCACTCTATTCCACTACAATCACTTACGTATGCATCTCTTGGGATTGGTAGGATCTACTGTAAAGTACTTGTCACAGGTACATCTGTAACTACCCTGGGTATTCACACATCCTTGCATGCAGTCACTGGCTGGATCGCACTCGTTCACGTCTACAAAAAATGTACCATGGTGGTTATTTGAACAGCATGTCAAACAAATGAATTCATCATCAAACAATGAAACATTGTTACATAGCTGGAATGTTTTCCTCTAATGCTCGCTCTCTCGTTGGTTGATTCGTGGTCACATGACATCTAACAATAAAACTGTTTCCTGCCAAAAGTTTCTCAGCGGACAACATTGCAAAATCTACTCAGCACCATTAAGGCATGGCTCTTTTGAGGAAGTGATGGAAAATCAGTTATTTATTCATATCTTTGACAGTTTACTATGAATCTTTCCAAAATTTGGCTCGTAGTAGTAATTCTTCAAGGCAAGCAATTACCGCATATCTGTTACCATAGAAACCAGGTCATGTGACCACAAGGCCGCCATCTTGGATTTTAAAAAAAAATCGTTTGTAATCGTATTGAAACTACTTCAAAAGTCCTGAAAATCCATATTCCTTTTGATATTTGCAATACCTATATGGATCTAATTGGATATCTTGGAAATTATATGAAGTTTAATTTTTAGAATATTTTTAATTTTTTGGAAAAAATAGAAAATATTCTAAAAATTAAACTTAAAATAATTTCCAAGATATCCAATTAGATCCATATAGGTATTGCAAATATGAATAGTAATCTGCATTTTCATGACTTTTAAAGATGTTTCGGTACGTTTACAAACGGCTTGTTTAAAAATCCAAGATGGCGGCCTTGTGATCACGTGACTTAGTTTCCATGGTAACCAAGGCTCTAAGGTTCCTTCTTTTCACAAAAGACATTAACTTGCCAAGTTTGGGGAGGATTCGTAGAAAACTGGCTATGATATAGCTAATCAGTTTTTCATCTGAGAGCCATGCCTTAATGATGCTGAGTATGACGTCAGAGGGCAACAGTTTACTACAGTTACACGCCAGTATTTACCGGCGACCTTCGTTGCAAGTTAACAGCACGTTATAGATTGTTGAAAGCGTATGATTGTTGAAAGGTTCGCTATCTGAGTCGTATAAAATGGTAGCGTCTGGCTTTGCTGATTTGTCCCGAAAAGAAATTGCTGGCATATTGGAAGAAAAGATTCAAAAGACCCGAAATTGGAGACACATACTTGTCTACATTCAAAGACTTCTGCGAAGAAAAATATCCTGATAAAAAACAAGAATTTGTTGAAATTTCAAAAAAAAAAAAAAAACCAAAAAACAAAACAAAACAAAACAAAAAAACTGAAACGAACTGCTTGAGCGTATCTTATATCAGGATATTTTTTAAAAAGCCGGTGGTCCGTACAGGGAGTCAGCCTTAATAAGTACCACTTATGCTATATTACAAATCACTTAAGACTGATTCCTCGGGAAACGACTTAGTTTTGTTTCCCATGATTCTCAATGTTTTTTGGGAAACAAAACTAACTGTTTCCCTCGGGACCAGTCATTAAGTGTTAATTGATTACTCACCATCACATGTGTGGCCATCTCTGTTCAGTAGGTAGCCTCGTCTACAATCACACGTGAAGGATCCAGGAGTGTTGGCACAGATTTGAATACATCCGTGTGAAGAGGTATCACATTCATCAATGTCTATCAAATATGTAGATGGTATGAGAATTAAGGTATTGTCGTAGAACATAAATGACAATGACACGAAAAGTTAGGAAATACAAGTTTGATACAAGAATGGCAACTTATTTCCCTTAATCGATTGTGCTAGCAGTTTGAATTAGGTACCTGAGCAAGAATCTCCTTGTCCCGAGAATCCAGACGGGCACGGTCCACATTCATATCCGGTGACATTAGCAGGAGCTGGTAAGTCCTTACACTGTACTCCAGGGTAACATGGGTTCATATTGACCTCACATGCATCAATATCACTCTCACAGAATCGACCCGTGTAACCACTTGGACACTGACAAGACATGATACTAAAACGACTATTATTACGATCCTCTTCTTCTTGGTCACTTGTCAAGCAGTCACCATTATTGTGACATGCGCAGACGTGCAGCACCGGCCTCAATACAGAGGCTGCTCCTTTACTATCCTTTACAATCACTTCCAGCTCAACCTGTTTTGTAATTATTGGAATTCGTAAAATTATTATTAATGAGAGAGATTGATCCAAATTGTTCAAAGTGTAAGGTCATAGCGTGTGACTTACAGAATCGATTGTAACATTCCATGTTACGTTTACAGCTGAATTGCCTTTTTTGATAACACCATTGTCGGGTAATCCTGTGACAAAAAACTCCATTGTATCGCCATCTGGGTCTTTGGCTTCAAATATTTCGAGCTTAGTCGTGTTGACCTTGGCTTCAATATGTGTAGAACCGTTTCCAAATGCAGGTGGAGAATTTTCTGTTGACAAATAAACGGAAACAAAAGAACACTAATTATAATAACAAATCATACTATTATCGATCATTAATTATCAATCGTATTTTTTCAGTTGCGCTGGCAATCAATATCTAGTTTCCATGGCTACAAAACTTTGTATCGTAGTATCATGTTTATTGATTGGTATGTAGTTTTCAAACTGATGCAGACATTTTTGCAACATATTGCAAGATAAGTTGTTGCTGCTGCTGTTGCGAGGCTTGATTTAATGACAATGAGACGAAAAAAAGGCAGATGAAAACACCTTTAGACCGAACCATGCACTAAGCTTTGAAAGAAAATAAAAGCCAATCCATAATTCCATTCCTGCTTAAGCATCAGCCGGAGGCCAGCTTGTAAGTCCTACATCACTTACTAAGTGTGTTGGATTCGTTGACCAATTGAGAACCAACAATCTTCGTACTTAATCCAACAGACACGTCTTTGGTTGAAGCAGAATCAAACAAGCAGTTGATGTCACCTTCGCAAGTAGCTTCAGCTTGTTTCTTCAGAGAGTTATTGTAGAATTTSAGTTCGTCTATGAACATGGGCACGAAAGAAGTGTTTGAAAAGGTGGAGACGTTGTCCCCGAACTGGTAGGTAAAAAGCGAAGTACTCTCGTTTACTTGCCCTGTTTTTCAAAAGTAAGAAAATATTGAGATACAGTAAGAATTGTTATTAAAAGTGTCAAAACATTAACTTTAAACTGAACTGAACTACAAGATATATCTTACATTTCTGTCCAAACTGAAAGTGAATATCCCTACTGCTTGCATCYGCTGGTAAAACATCTCCACTGGGTGTTGTCAGGTCATCTGTTTGGTTCCCATTCCAGGTTCCTAACAACCCTTTTGTCTGGTTCCTGAATGACTTGGGCATTGCTATTAAGATGGACAGGGCACCCTTTACTTCTGTTACGGTAACCGAGATTCCAGATGGAAAAGTTGCTCTGAATGTGTTGTATTTAGGACGGGAGACAACGACAGAGCCATTGAGTCTGGTGGATCGGTTGGTAAGACTGTAGTAATCCAAGCTCTCTCCATCGACAAAAAGTGTCATGTTACCTGCAAAAATGTATCTGAAGTAAATAGCTATAGTTCATCTGTATCAGGAAAAGAATTATATTTCTACCTTCTCTTTATAAATTGACTTGCACTTTGCTCGTATTTCTCTCCTGCGTCACGACAGCACAAAATACAGTTGCAGTTCCATCTCCTTTAGCGAGTCTGGTCCTCGCCTGAACTTGAAAGAAGCCGTCTTTTGCATCCAGCATCAGATATTCACCAAGACCGTTAAATGTGTAGTTTTTACCATCAAGGGTGACAAAGTGAGGGTCGCCCCACATCCAACCTGTATCGAAGACAAGGTTTCATGTAGAATCAATACTGAAAATATTGAGTAAGGTGACATAGGTACTTGAAAATGCCTATGTCACCTACATAGTGTTTGAGTATGCATTTATTTTTTCATTTACCATTATACATTATAAAAATACAAAAATGTTATACTGATTATTGAAATGAAGTGATACTTACTCCATTCGGGCAGCTCGTACTGACTACAGTCGCCTGACGGTCTTCTCTGGTAGTACAAATGACACAATGAAGACTCAACACAGCACCATTTATGACCTTGGAGGTCGTTTTTGAGATGATCCCCATATTTATAAAAACGGCCGTAACGGTGAGGTGTGCCTCCCCCTGGATGACCTACGATTAACGCCCCCCAGCTTCTCCAGTCATTAGAGTAACAACATTTTTGTTCCCAACCATCAACAGAGGTGAATGTTGAGTAAGCACACGATTCAGACTTTAAGTTCCACCACGAATCTGATTTAGTCGTGAATCTTTCGTCCCACCAGGCTTGACGGAATGTACAAGGGCAAGGCTCAAGGTATTCAACAAAAGGCCGTGGATCAGGCTGCATCTTGAACCATCTTTTACATTGCTGTTCTGCTTTGAGAGTTCCTGTTGACATCTCTAGCCGGAAGAACCATTTTCCTACAACGTCGTGAGTATACTTCTTCGGGCCTCTTCGTTCGACGAAGACTTTGCTTCCCTTTTCGCTATCAATGCTCTCTATATTGACAGTTCCAGATCTAATTATTATAATGGATTAGAAAGATGTCTTAAAGTTAAAGGAAATCAGTCGATGTAAGAATTGAATTCAAATAGGGGAAGGGAGGGGGTTATAAGCTGCGTATAGATAACTTCTGTGATTAGAAAATTAAAACTTTTAAGATTTACAACACTTATAAATGCTTTTGTTCTCCATTGCATTTCATTCATGACATATACCTCGGAACATTATAGAAATGTCTCTTTCCAGCGCTCCATCCAACCACAGGTAGCCCACGAGAATTCCAGAAACGACGGTAATTATCTCTGAAAAAAGACGTTTTTGGTAATGAGAGTTACGTTCAGGGCTCATTTGTACGAAGTCTGGATAGCGCTATTCAACGGATAAATCTTATCCAGTGGATAAATTTATTGGATAACAGCATCGACTTATCCACTGGATAAGGATTTATCCGTCGGATAGCGCTATCCAGGCTTCGTACAACCGGGCCCTGATGAATATCTTATAGTTCTTAGAGCTGAAAATCCATTCTTTGGCTTTTCATTGACTTGACCACTTGACTATGGCTGTACCATATCTCCTAAAGGTCACATGTGAAGTAGGTTCCTGTTCACTAACCTCCACACATCAACTTTTCCTCCCGTCCTCCCAAAACATGCGCCTAATTCTTAAAATGCCAATGGTGAGTTGGCTTACATGCACCCGCGGAGCCTTCCTGGATATCCTCCCGATACAATTAACGCGAAGCTTAGTGAAGTTTCTAGTACCTTGAGGTTGGTGCTGACCATTGAATACCGTTGGGCGGGTAGTTATACATGGCAAAGGAATACACCCCGTCTGTAATGATGACAGCTTGGAATGTGTTGTGCTACAAAGGAATCGTAGTCGTGTAACGAATTAGTAAAGTTATTGAATAAGTGATCACTTTGAAAGCGAATATAAATTGAGGAATCCATAATTTACGTGGAAATTTGCCGAATTCAGTGTCATTTAAAATAGGCATTAATTTGCACATATCTTTTAGGATTGGATGGCCTATGTTACAGTTTATCAGACTGTGCGAGCTTCGCTATTTTCCTTAGATACTCTTGGTATTTCTTAACATAGGTTGAAGACTGTGGCAAGTAGGAGTGTCGCTTAGCGTATTCCTCGATTGCTCCTTCATTAATGAGAGTGGCATTGCAAGAATATTGTTTCTAGTCTTTTTCAAGAAGGAGCCAATTGAAAACAGACCACCCTGTTATATACACTTTTTCTTCGTTTAACAGGAAACTCACCGAACTTCCAACATAATTAAACTGACGAAGCCGTTCCCACGTGACGACCAATACCCAAGATGCTTTGAAGGTCGTAGGTAAGTTGTGAACAAGTCTGTTGACGTCTGATGTTGCTCTATTAAGAACATATGCTGCCTTTGCGTTGTTGTCGAAGGAATCGTATACATGATAATACACTTGGAAACTCTTGAGGGAATGATAGGGATCTATTGCGGCCCAATACGGTGCCAGCATTGCCATGTTAGGATTCGTATATTTAGGTCGACTTCCAAATGGGTAAGGCCAATGGGCGTACCAGGGGGAACCAAAGCGTATTAATCCATTAGGACAAATCTATGAAAAACAAAAATAAGACTGGTCTGTAAAGCCTATATCTTTAAACCAATACTGATGTAAAGTTCGAAAACACGCAAAACTTGCTGAACAATGCAACCCCTGTTCTACCATGTTCACACGAAAAACATGGTAAAGGGGATTACTAAATGAATGAACTTTTTCCGCTTTGATTTGTGAAGCTAAATCCGCTCCTAATAAGCCAGTTCATAGTTTAAGAATCGTTTTCAGTGGCATGCGATTTTCCCCCGAATTTCTTACCTTCTTTTGTTTAATTAAGAACAAGAGAAGGTTTATACAAAAGAAGGTGAGAAATTCGGGACAAAATCGTATGCGCACTGAAATCGATTCTTAAACTCCGATTTGGCTTATTTTTTGCGAGGCCCATTACCAGTCTCTCACTAAACTTCAAAAGGAGGATATTTACATAAAGCTTGTAGTGACGTTTGTCAACTATTAGAATTCCCTCGTCGTTAGCTGTGACACCAAAGCACAGCCATGAGTACGTGGTAGGAAGAACACTGTCGCCTTCAGAAGTACCGTAATCATACATCAACCTGATTGGTTCTGTAACAAATGATATAAACAAATAAGTCTCAAGAATGAACTATGTATAACTATTTGAAAAGCAATTAAGCATTTGAACTTATTAAATTTCACAATCACGGCCAAATAGCACCTACACAGCAGTGCGCATGTAAGACTGTTGCTCCATGTGCCCGGTGTCTTTATCGGCGTGTATCAGGCATCCCATTATACAACCTAACAACTGAAATATTGCATACGTACCTTGCGTTGTGGGAGATGGTGACGATGTTACTTCTGGAGGATCTGTCTTTGGCACTGATGATGTAAAATAAATAAATAGAGGAATTAACACTCTTAACACATCCGCGCCTTCTTTGATAAATTGTTACTGACCTTTTTTTCTTAACCTTTTTTACATAAACTTTCTATACGTCAAGAGATTGTAATTTGCAAAAGTGCATACATTGTGCATCTCTTTATCTTACCTAGCTCGGTGTCAAATTGAAGTAAATCACTTCTGTACACTTTCCCGTTGTAGTATCCTATGATTTTGGCTTCGTATTTTCGAGAAGGTAGGAGTTGGTTTAAAACAATATTGGTACTCAGTGATACATTAGCTAGATTCCAAACACTATTGCCCTCTGCTTCTCTGTAGACTAGAACAACCTCTTCAAACGCTAGATCGCTAGACGAGAGTTGCACTTGTGTTGGTGTTTGGGTCTTTATTTGCAGAGGTAGTACTATAAGAGAAAAAAATGTCGGGGGTCTAAGTTGAACACGGTCAGTTCGTGGAAGTACAGCAATAGAACTGGACTCTTGAATGTTTTAGAACCAATCAAAAAACGACTACGACAGTAATGTTCGAAAAGACACTGGGTTACAAGTACATGTGTCAAAAAGGGGTCATAAATAAATATCAAGCTTAAGCCAAAGGAAGCAATGGTTGGCTTCCGCCATTTGGACTTTGGACAAAAACTAACTAAATCTCAAATAAAAAGGAAATAATACGCAGAATATTAATTCCGTCCTTGTACTATTTCTCTAAATTGTCTTATTTACATAATCTTACATTCTGAACGTACCCTTTGAGTTTTCATCGATCACAAAGTAGCTTGAAGAAAATCCCTTTTCTTCAAATCCACCGTCTGAATGTAGAATCACTTTGGCGGATCTTTTGAGAACACTTGCTGCAAATGGACTCTTCTTGCCACAGTAAAGCCCAATCATGTTGCCTTTTCCATCTACCACTTTCACATAATCATTACTAAGAAAATCATTGCAAATCAAGAAATATCATTCCACTTATTGAGAAATATCATTCCATGATTTTAGCTGCTAATTTCATTCAATTTTAACTTTCCTGTTTTCAAAGCAAAATTATGTGACAGTTGAACATTCTTCAATGAAGGCCATTATGTAAACTACTGGGTGCCGTTACCGCAGTAATAATGGTTTCAACCTAGTTCTGTTCTCATACCTGGCCTGCTTTACCCGAAAAAGTAGAAAAGAGTGAAGGAAAATATTCTTCATGTACCTATGGTTTATGATCACGAGACTTCATTGTTGTTTATCTAAATTTACCTGCACGAGGGTCCATTTTCTGTGTGTAACTCTTTAAAGACGATAAACACTTGAGCAACACCAAGTCCTCTTTCAATAGTCCAGGTACAGTCAGCATTACTAGGGTAGCTACTGGGATAATTTGGACTGGAGAATGTACCGTACACTCCTGTCAGCTTCTGACCGCAACCTTTTTTGAAACATATACCAAAAAGGATTAAGATTTAAAAAACATTATTTAGTTTTTTAGGAATATATATTTTCTTGCAAAACAATGTATTTTCCAGTACTTAAACAAACGGAAATAATGAGAAATAACAAGAGGGTCATGCTAAAAGATATTCTAAAAAATCTAAAAAGGGGCCATCATGTTATTAGCTTTCTAACCTGTTTTTGCGAATACGGCACGACTTTTGGTTCCAGTTCCACGCCTTGTTATCCCCGCAATCTCAATACAATATTGAGTGAAGAACTGAAGTCCTTCAAGATGAACAGAAGTCGTATTGGACGTTATGACTATCATAGATGTATTGCCACTAGGCCAAGCCACTTGATAGTATACGCGGTACCCAAGGAGAATGCCATGGACAAATCTACTAGGAATGTGTTGCCAAGTGACCAATATGCTTTGGGATGACGTGGCTTTAGTTGAGATGTTTTGTGGAGGCTGACTAGGTACTGAAAAGTTTCAGAAAAATGCGAAATGTTATCAGCGTTATCTTATAAATCATCATCCATGAGATTTGGGAACCATTACCTTAATCTATCTTACATTAAAATATCCATCACTGTTGCACAAATAGCGATTTTGCGTTGTTTTTTATATCTAACTGATGGACGGTAATATCAATAAATCCTTTTGCTTCTTCCCCTTCTACCTCCTTAAAAAATCCATAAAACTACAAAAAAAGAACCTATGTCACATGATGTCCAAGGTTTTTCTTCGCTTCTTACCATCGTCGTCTGTTGTCGATGTAATCTTTTCACTTCCTTTGACGGTGTCATTATTCAAGCCAGTGGAAGATGCGTTGCCAAGAAACGCCAGCACCTGAACGGAGTACTCAGTGAACTTCGCCAGGTTTGCAACTACAGCGTTCCTAGTAAACCTATCGACCATCAAAACTGAAATATTGGTGTTGTCGTTAACGGCTACACAGACCACCATGAACTTTTGAACGCTTGATGAATTCGAATCTATTGCGTTGGCCATGGCCATTGGGAAGGAGGGCCATGTAACATACATCGTCGTTGAACTCCGAGCAACAGCTGTTATATTCCAGCCCTGTTCTATTGGAACTAAGATGTAATCAAGAGGCAATTAATTATAGAATGCAGATTCTATGGCATGAACCTTGGTATGGCATGATCACTATTCAAAGTATCATCTCAAGCCTCAAACGTGACATTATTATGATTATTTCTCCCTCTGAATCAAAATTTGCAATAAAAATATGCTCACTTACAGTTATGAAGACTGCTGTTTAAGATATAATAACTTGCATTCATGGAGGTACCGCTTTGAATTCTTCTTTCCGAGTAAAGATGTATCTTGGCAGAACCAATTGTGATGAAAGAGAAGGGACCTCTTCGACCACAAAATTTGTCATGTAACTGACCTTGACCATCGTAGAGAGCAACATAGTTATTTCTTAAAAGAGAGAAAAGATTTTTTTTTCGTTTTTAACAAAAGTTGTACATTTGTGGTCGCTAAACACATAATTCAAAAATAATAATTAATAATAATATTATCAATGGTAATTTGCAATTACTACGAAATATCCAGAAAATGCAATTAGGCATTTTCGTAAAAAAATAAACATATTGCTGTATATTGACAAATCTAGACATTACAAGCATATTTGTGCGATTCGAACATTGATAGTTTTGGAATCACATTCAATTAATTTAGTATATATCTACGCACCTGCATAGCAAAGACGAAGGCAGATCAATGAAATCAAAGATCACCATAATCACTCTATTCCTAAAGGTTATATTCCATTCGCATTCAATTGTCCGCCATCTCCTTCTTACGTATGGACTACTTATCCTTCCTTCCGTCTCGTCCTTGATATCTCGACCACATTCTTTTAAAGCAAATACATTTTTGCATTAGACCTCGGAATGGCTTATAAAACCAACTTGATTTGAAATCATAACGAGTTTCTTGATCAACAAACTAACCCAGCCAATCACCCTGCAAATAATATTATGACAAAACTCTACCAACCCAACCAACCAACCCGGCAAACGATATCTTTATAAAACCTCCCGTTATAAACTCAACTTGTTCTTGACCCACACTGAACCAACCAACCCAACCAAACAGTGTGCTAAACAGTCTTATTATGAAACCCACTTGTTGTAAAATCACAATATTCGCTTCTTCCTACTCCTTTCGCTGTAAACCCAACAACAGAAACATGATACTTCATGGCTGGGAGAAGATCTTTAAGAACCACATGAGTGTCGTTAGTAGTCACAATCTTTTCTTCTTGCAAAGATTCGTAATCCCTATAGGACACGTTGTAGCCAAGAAGAACACCATGTACGTGCTGACGTGGTATGGGATCCCACTTGATTAGAACTTCTCGTTGTCCAAGAAGAGTCGCTTTCACATTTGCTGGACCTTGACTAGGAACTAAAGAAACAGTAATAAATTACTTTGATATTCACAACCAATATGAAGCTGATATATGGAAAAATCATTTTGAGTAAGGCCCCGTCCACACTATGCCGGATAAATTTGAATCCGCAACTTTCACACCGTAACCGAAAAAAAAGTTTTCCGTCCACACATGAAAACTCCATGAAAATGGATAAAATGTTTCGCGTCCACACTAGTCCGATCAGAGGCGGCAAAAACGCTTCATTGCACATCTGTATGGCTTTAATAATTATTTATAACTCCGGCTTCTTTTGTATCTTACATCAATGGGCGACATTTTTATTCGCGCCTTCCCGGGCGTCTTGCGTCTTGTTTCTCGTTATGTGATGTTTACTCGCCCCGTCAAATCTCAAGTCGGATGCCTCCAAATTTGGTATTCGACACACGCTGGGTACATTTTGCAATTTACCGCATCATATTTTATATTTTCGTTTTTACGCTCGAATACCAAACTTGGAGATCAGTCATATATAGGGTACTGGTTCAGGTAGTTCAGTCCACAGCTTGGAATTGAAAATTGCGGCATCCGACTTGAGATTTGACGGGGCGAGTAAACATCACATAAC
>NW_022258144.1:0-21962 GCF_009602425.1 Actinia tenebrosa
GGGGCTGCATGTTCATAGTTATTACAGAAGAAAATTCTTCTCATACATTTATTTTGAGCTGTGAATATTTTAGTTAAATTTGTTTTGTACGTATTTCCCCAAGATAATATCCCATATGCTAAGTATGGATAAATTATTGAAAAATATACATCTCGTAATGTTTTCAAATTAACATAGTACCTTAACTTATTAATCACTCTGATATTCTTAGATATTTTACTGTGTACAAGTTTGATTTGATATTCCCAATTAAGATGCTGGTCAATATAAACTCCTAAGTATTTAATGTAAGGTTTTTGTTCAATTTGAGGGACTTTAATCATAGGTGCTCTTTTCTTGGCAGACTTAATTATCATATAATGTGTTTTCTTTAGATTGATAGTCAACTTATTAGTTTCACAGTTTTTTATTATATTATTCCACTCTTGATTAATAATATTTTCTATTACGACTGGGTCTTTGTCTGCAAAAAAGATGTTAGTGTCATCRGCAAACATTCTAAAATTTAGTTTGTGAGAGACATTGGGGAGATCATTAACATATAACAAGAAAAGTAACGGCCCGAGTGTGCTCCCCTGCGGGACTCCATGCTTAATGCGTCTAAGGCCAGWTTTAACATTACCAACTTTGGTAAATTGACTTCTGTTGGTGAGATAACTATTAAACCAAYTATGAGCTATTCCTCTAATACCATATTTATGTAATTTAGAAAGAAGTATCTGATGGTTAACCGTATCAAAAGCTTTAGTAAAATCAAGGAAAATTCCACACGTCATTTCTTTATTATCAATAGATCTTTTTAAKTTGTCAGTTAATTCTAAAATTGCATGTTCAGTTGAATGATTTTTCCTGAAACCAAACTGATATGTATTTATAATCTTATGGTGGTCTAGAAACTTAGTGAGCTGATCATATATAATCCTTTCTAGAATCTTGTTAAATGATGGCAATACTGCAATTGGACGATAATTAGATGGATCAGTTTTGTTGCCACTTTTATGAATTGGGGTTATGCAGGAAATTTTGAAAAGATCTGGGACTATACCTTTTTCAATCAAATTATTAATTAAAAATGTCATGGGATCTGACGATTCAAGACTTGCAATTTTAATTAAGTAATAGGGTATATCAGCAGATGATTTACCTGATTCCAGTGATTCTAACCTTTGTTTAACTTCAGATTTTGACACTGGTTGTAAATAAAAGCTAGAGACTGGAGAATTAGTGATGTACTTAGTAACATCATCCCCAGTGTCAGGTATTTTACTTGCTAGCTGGGTACCAATATCGGAAAAGTAATTATTTAGTTGGCTTGCTATGTCATTCATATCAGTATAAACAGTATCATTGTGAACGATACTTGTTGGAATTATTTGTGATTTTGTTTTTCGTTTAATAATATGGCCAATAAGTTTCCAAGTTTTTTTCAGATTGTTTTTGTTGGCTTGAAATTGAGACGCAAAGTATTCTTTTTTTCTTTTCTTTATAATATTATTTAAGAGATTTGAGTACTTTTTGTATTTAGTGAACTTT
This sequence comes from Actinia tenebrosa, assembly GCF_009602425.1. The sequence continues at coordinate 1,534 of NW_022258144.1, forward strand.
TCCTTATTATTACAATCATGAATATAACTACTGCATAAACGTTGTCTATTCTTGATTGAGCAAAGGATGCCCCTGCATAACCACGGCTTACTGTTTACCTTTGCCCTTCTTTTTGATGTTCGTTTCAGTGGAACATTACTGTCAACAATCGTATTAATGGTGTTCATAATGCTGCTGTCGATAATGGTAATGACTAATGATGTCTGTGCTAAAGATAAAGGTTAATGATGATGATGATGATCACTAATGATGATGGTGATGCTGATGATTATAATTATGATCATGATGATGATGATTGCCAATCTTGCTGATTTCCTACCTTGCCAATTGTTTCTATGGATTCTCCAACTCTCTGTAGGAGCACAGTGAAAATAAATGGATGAAAACCAGCTATAGTTCCCAGCAGGTCTCGCCCTGTTTTGGAACAAAATTCTCGGGTTTGATCTGAGATAAAAGAGACCTGAAATTAAAGTAAAAAAATGTTTAAAGTCAAAATCTTTAAACCCTGAACATTTTCACGATTGAGATAGTGATGACAAAATGATTAATGACAGTGATGATGATAATGAAGATGATAACAACGATGATAGCAATATATGATGACGACAACGATGATTATGACGATGACAACATTGATGATGTCAACGTTGATGACAACGAGGATGACAATACACAATGATGACAACAATGATGTTGAAGCTAATCATAATGGTTATAATGATGAAGATGATAATGAGCACTACAAACCAGTGTACCTCAAAGACTTCTAGTGTAACAGCCTCAATAAAGTCCTTCTCGTGAGATTCCCTGGATGTTGCCATGTTAGTAAATGTCGTCAATAGAAAAACTGCCTCTGACTGTGACATGTGAGATAGTTGATCTGTAAACTCACTACGCAATTCTGTAAAAGATATATTGTTTGACAATGTTTATTAATATATAATAAAATCATCTGGAAAATATGATGTAGATGAAGGTTCTGACAATAAGAACTAATTATGATGATGATGATGGTGATGATGATGGTGATGATGATGATGATGATGATGATTATGATGATGGTGATGATGATGGTGATGGTTATGATGATGATGATGATGGTTATGATGATGATGATGGTGATGGTGATGATGATGATGGTGATGATGATGGTGATGATGATGGCAATGCAATATGATGATGCTGATGCTGATGATGATTATAATGATGATGATGATGAGAATGAGAATGGTGATGTGTGATGTGTGATGGTGATGATGGTGATGGTTATGATGGTGATGATGATGATGATTGTGATGCAAGATGAGGATGCTGATGGTGGTGATGACGATGATGATGCATGATTATTATGGTGAGAATGACAATGGTGATGCATAATTATGGTGATGATGGTAATGATGATGGTAATGATGATGGTAATGATGATGATGATACATGGCAATGGCAATGATATATCATAAAAATAATGGAGAAAAATTCCTTTGATAAATTGAACAAAAATAATTTCTCTTTAACATGAAACAGTAGTTTGTCTTTTTACCTTGTAATCTTGTTCGCCAATCATACTCTCCTGTGTCTTGTGGACCATTCCTTGCCAGTACTGGTATCATTTGCTTCAGATCCGTGTGCAGTGCCCAGAATAATGACCAAAGTGTTGGCGATGACACACTTTTGAAGGGCATACCAGCAAGGAACTGCCAAGCTCCAAGACTGATAATACAATAATATCACTTCATCATTACTGTCGGCATTATGCAATATCACCATCATAACCACAACAACTATATATCATCATCACCACCACCATGCTTTTCCATCATATCATCACCATCATCATCATCATCACCATTTTCATCACCATTTTCATCACTAGCATCATCTTTTATAATCATCGTTATTGTCATCATGTACCACCATCATCATCATCATCACCATTTTCATCACCATCTTCATCACTAGCATCATCTTGTATAATCATCATTGTCATTATATACCACTATCATCATCATGCATCATCACAATCTTCCACACCATCATGCATCGCCATCTTCATCACTAGCATCATCTTGTATAATCATCATCGTCATCATGTACCACCATCATCATCATGCATCATCATCATTTTGATCCCATTGTACTGTGTCACTGCTGTACTTTGTGATGGTGATAAGTGATGACAAGACAATGACAGGTCATCATGCATCATATTAATTATTGTGATCATCATCATCACTACCATCATCTTGTATCATCATCGTCATATCAAATAATAAATAAAATAAAATAAATGGGATTTAACAGTGGTATTTCTACAGAGTAGCTATTCATCCACTGTAATTCCGATTGGAATTCATCATAGCTTACTTGTGTGCACATATGATCTGTTGTGTTGCCTTCATGAAAAACTGATCCACTTCAGTTTGCAGTCTCTGCAGTGAGAACTGTTCTTCCAGTGAGTACATATCAGGGATAGTAGTATAGGTATCCTGGTGCATGTCAACCCTCCAGCTACGATAGTTGGACCAGTGATCTAGCACATACTGAACAATTTGTCTACATGAAGACAAAAGAAATACAATCAATTAATAGCGGTTTTACCATCACATGCCCATCAAATAATACAGCTTGGACTCCCTGTGGTTGGATGACAGAACAATAAAATCCCTGTGCTCTTGGAAATTGATTCCTTTCTTATGTAAAACGACTGTGTTGTTCCTGCCATCTAGCATGAATGCCGTCACGTGATGGTGCAAAACCTCTATAGATGGATGGACATGAGTGATGGGATGTGATGGGATAAATAGAAATAGAAAATGCGCGCACGTGCTGTGTGCTCTCATAAAGCACACGCATCCAACCAATCAGAACGCAAGATTTGTAACAGTTATTTTATAAAATTGATAGTGAATGCATGGCTGGGAAGAGATGAATGGATGGGAATGATCAGGGAATAGATAGACAGACAAATGGGGGTATATGCAGCTTGCTGGACAAAAGGCTGGCAGGATTATTTGATGAGATGAACAGATGTGAAGAACAATAATTGATAGAAGGGAAGAAGGATGGATGGATGGGATGGGCATGTGGGAAGAAGGATGAATGGATGAATGGGAATGGGCTGATGGATAGAAAGAAAGATGGATGGATAAAAAGCAATAATCAGCCAACCCAATGCTGTTACCTGATAGTCCTGCCAACCCTTTTGACAAATCCTCTATATCGTACATTTTGGTAGGTACCAAAAGTAGCTCCCATGATATTCACAATGCAGGACGCAAACGCTAACATCCTCATAATATCACGACTTGAAGTCTTCTCTATGCAGTATGACCCTTCTGACACGTACTCCCCTGAAATTGCATGATTGCAATTTTCTCTGCAACTTGTCTCATAAAAGCATTGTGACACAAGTTGTAATAGTGCTTACATGGTGCAACAGAGATTCAATTATTGCTAACGATTGGCACAACTTGTCTTGCAAAATGTTTTTAAATTGCACTGTATGTTAAACACTGCAATGCTCTATGCAACTTGTGTTGCAATGCTGTTGTGAGACAAGTTGCAAAGAAAATTGCTCTGTATGATCATGCTTTGATGAAGTTATCAAGATAAGTGGCTGCATGATGTGTGTGGTTATAAAGCATTCCTGGGTCTGGCAAACTTGAGAGAAGTGTGAGCAGAAACACATTGCAAAGTTCTTGAAAAAACTTCTACAGTCAGAAAAAACAAGTGAAATCTCTCAAAATTGATTTATCCATATAAATTTTGCATTTTTGATCTATTTTTAATTTTGGAAAATCCAGAACCGAGCATGGCTGGACTGGACTGCACTTCGGTTAAGTGAATTGTCCGGATCAAAATACGTTTTTTACTCTGAATTTGCTGCTTTTATTCTGTAATATTAATTTAAGCATTCATAACTAATAATTTTGAGCTGGAAAGTAATTATTTTTCTTTCATAAAATAAAAATTAAACAACCTGTTATAATTGTGAATACTGGTATGAATGTTAAAATACAGACTACAAATATTGTAAATTATAGTATCTGTGCTAATTATATACACCTAATTCAAAAAACGTTGTCATCGCCAAAGGCGATAGGCAATAGGCCATAGGCAAAAAGCGATAGGTTATATGTCATTCCAAGATCCAAGAATAGCTCGAATGACTTGTGTTTCTTCTTCTTCCTTTCGTCAAGAGTATGGACCTTCGTGCTGAGAGTGATTTGATGTTCTTTGTATTCAACGAAACCATTTCCATGTCGGAATGATCTATCACCTATCACCTTTGGCGATGACGTTTTTTGAATTAGGTGTATATAAAGCACCACCCCTCCTATGAAGCTCTTCTGTGAGGTTGCCTCTACGCCTTCTACCACTACATTCTACATTTACAAGATACAACACTCAACTCACATGTTGGTTTTTATGGAGGGAGGAAACCTGTGAGCCCAGGGGAGACCCTCATGGCCAGGGAGAGGACAGCACATCGAACGAGCTCAACTCACACATATGATCCAGTCTGAGCCAGGGCTTTAACCCAGACTACAGTGGTGAGAGGCAAGCCGTAAACCACTATGCCACTCACACACATCATATATACAGGGTTCATACAGATTCCTCAGTGAAAATTTCCAAAACTTTTCCAAAAGTTTTTCAAAGCCTATCAACTAAAATTTCTAAAACCACATATTAAGCAAAAAAATAAAGTAAAGTTCATCATTGGATGAAAAACATTCAACATAGAAACCAATACAAAATATGGCACTCTGCTGACCTAAAGAGCCAGCAGGCGTTGATTTGCAGCAGGAAAAAATAAACATTGGCATTTTTAATTAATACAATGGAAAGAGTTCTTTGCAAGGTAGGACCATAGCCCAGCAGTCGAAAAAGAAATTTTCCAAAACTTTCCAGGTCCTGGAAAAATGCATTATTGATTTCCAAAACTTTCCAAGACTTTCCAAAACCTGTACGGACCCTGTATATAGTACTTATAAGTTAGTATAATCCTGTCGTTATTCATCATGCAATCACTCACCATCCAAATAAGGATCCATTTTAAACAAATGTTTAAAGAAAGAATCAAAAGGAAACTGTCCAAAAACTTCAACGAGGTCGCCTTCCTGGAATAACATCCAACTGTTCTCTGGATTCTCATCCTAGTAAATAAAACAACAATCACTCTGGTCACAATGGACAACTTGTACGTCTAACAGGTCATGCAACTCTACCCCCCTATAAACCCCTTGCAGCACGTCGGAATGCAGCTCAATCTGGGGGACAAAACAATAGGTGTCCAATAGACCCTTTTCGAGTTCCAAATTACCGCTGTGTTCCTTGATTACAGACTCATTTGCACAGGGTTAGCCTCGATTTTGTGAAGAATATTCACATGTTCCAGTCAAGGTCCATCAAGTTTCAAATTGTTTGTATTGTTGAACTTGTGCATTCTTTACTTTACCCTTGGCAGTTGTGAATATGTAGACACTGATTCGAGGCTTAGCCTGAGTAAATGAGTCTGTAATCAAGAAACACAGTGGTAATTTGGAATTCGAAAAGGGTCTATTCTCAGGAGATTGGAATTCTTTTGTTTTGTCCCCCAGATCAAGCTGCTTGACCAACACAAATGGAAAGAGCAGAGGGGAAGTTTCAGATCATAACATGTGCTACATAAGAAATGACATTAGAATAATACAAAAATTGAATATGTTATAGAAGAATTGAATATGTGATGTCGACACTAAAGTTTTAACTCTTTTGACAGCCAACGATTAAATTATTTTTTAACATATCCTAGCTATCACATTAAATTTTATTGTATGTTTAAACTTTATTTTAATTTACTGTATTATTTCTGTAAGCAAATTTATGTGTGCTATTTTTTTTTCATTTTTCATACCTCTTCACCATCCTCGTCTATCAGGGTCCAGCTAATACTTCTCATTGTTCCTACAAATAACATAATATATATTTCAAATTAGGATTACAAATTACATAAATGTTGATCCAAAGAACAGAAGACAATGTTGATCAAATACCATTACTTCTGGTCATCATTCTCTGAAGGAATTCTTCGCGACCCCTGCAATAAAATGTGCAATTCATGAAAACATTTTAAAGGAATTCTACCAACATATTGCTTTTTTATATTTTCTATATTTCGGTAATAATTTTTGTTTAGAGTTTTCGTTTTCTTTAGTTGTTTTTTGTTTGACTATTGTGCTTGCATTTCTACAATCATTGCCATAATTAGTTGGCACGCTTGACAGATTTTAGTATCTTAGAGGGTACTTCGCAAAACACTACCTAGGACTAAACCCACCTCCCCCTCCAAATGCTGGGATTCCTGCAAGTTGGCAGAGGGTTGCGAGTCTGATCAGGGGTACCAACTTTCTTTCAGGGAACAGCAACATTGTACAGGGGGGAGGGGGAGAGAGCGCAACAGAGGAAAGCCATTTTCTGTGTTAGCCAAAATGTGCCATCATGCCAAGTATTTTGGCAAAATTGTAGTTCTGTCAGCCAGTCAGTCAGTCTGTTAGTCGGTCAGTAGGCCAGTCGGTCACTGTCTGTCTAATCATATCTGGATTAATTACTTCAAATCATTAAGCCATCCTCACCTGACTGGCAGAAGTATCGCTGCTAACATTGCAACAAAGTGATGAACAAGAGGGTTATCCCAGAAGTATTGTTCACCAACAACATTTGTGTCACCATGGTAACGAGGTACTGGGAACTGTATAAAACTAGCCACCTTACGGGCGAACCCTGGTGGGCAGCGCATAACATGATTGACAAGAAAGACCAGGTCTGCGAGGGAAGCCACTCTCAGTAGTATTGAGACCTGAAAGGTACACATGAATATTGTTGTTATCATCATTTATGATTGTTATTGTGAAAATCTTTGTGCAACACACTCTTGTCCAACAACCTTATAACCAAATATAGTTGTATAGATTAAGATATGTTGATAACAGTGTTGTTGATGATGGTGGTGGTAATGATGATCATGATGATCATGGTGATGATGATGATGATATTGATGATCATGATGGTAATAGTGATGCTGATGCTGATGCTGATGATAATAATGGCAATGACTATGATGATGATGATTATGGATGGCTGATAATAGATATGACAATAGATATGATAATAGTGATGACATGACAAATGGCTGATGATGATGATGCTGATGATCATGATATTGATGATCATGATGGTAATGGTGATGCTGATGGTGTGATAATAATGGCAAAGACTATGATGATGATGATTATGGATGGCTGATGATGATAATAGTGATGACAACCAAGATTTTTATGGTTGCGTTAATGATAATTCATGACAAATGGCTGATCATGATGATGATGATGATGATTGTGATGATGAAATAATATGATATGTCGATAAACAAAGATGGTGATACATCTTACCAAGTGTTCCATCCATGAATATAGATTATCAGCAAATTCCTGGTCCTGCAATGGCTGCCTGACGAACATAAACAGTACACTAATACAGTCCCTCAGGCGCTGCACATCTGCCTGGAACTCTGAAGTGATCTCTTGTGGTGATTGACCTGTAGTAGCAACAGGGGTGACAGTATTACAGTTTAATATTGAAAGAAGAGAAACATGTGATAACTGAGTGGGGTATTTTTGCCATTTTCTGGACCCACCATTATTGAAGAAAACTACATTCAGTAATATAAAGTGCGCAGATACGCTGTGTGCTCTCATAAAGGGCACACCCATGTCCAATCAGGAAGCAAGATCTACTTATAGCTGCTATTTTTGATACTGTAGTATTAAGTACCTCCAACATGAGCCTCAGAGAATACTTTACTCAGGATGTGTGAATTACTGATCATCTCATAGATGTACATGTTGACTCTTAGGCGCGCTGTTTGACAAGTGTACATCTGGAGACAGAGAGTCTGCAACACAAAAAACATTAATACATTTACCGCTGTATAATGAACTGCTATCACCATGGCAACAGTTTTATAATGAACATTTCAACAATGTACTGCTATCACCATGGCAACATTTTCATAAGGACTTGCTATCACCATGGCAACATTTTTATAACGACTTGCTATCACCATGGCAACATTTTCATAAGGACTTTCTATCACCATGGCAACATTTTTATAACGACTTGCTATCACCAAGGCAACATTTTCATAAGGACTTCCTATCACCATGGCAACATTCTTATAAGGACTTGCTATCACCACAGCAACATTTCTATTGAGAACTGCTATCACCATAGCAACCTTTTCAACTGTTACTTTACCTCGTGAAGTGCCTTTTGTAATGTTTTAAGTAGGTTGGTCATTTCAGACAGCACACCACTATTCACTTCAACCTGTTGGTAATGCTCTGTACATGTCACAGTAACATTATCTCGGCATTTACCCTGAACAAAAACAATAATACATTACAACATCGTGCCACGTCCATTTCACAATGCACCTTTACAGAGTGTCCTAATGATAGTTCCAATAACGTTCATAAAATCCATGAATCGTCATAATAATAATGATAGCCAAGATAAATGTATTAGAATGTACATTACCCTCTTCAGACCCTCCTCACTATTTAGAAATCCAATCCCCAGGTACTACATGGCAGGGCTTAAAATAATGGCCACTGAGACATCAGACAATGTCTGCCCAGAATTGAAACTTGTCCAGTGAAATCTTTGCCTTGCTGGTCATTTTAACCAGTAATGTTAAGCCAGGAATGAGGTATGACTACGCTAACACTAAATTGACCAGTGACTTACAAGCCATCATTTTAAGCCCTGACATAGTACTACAATAGTGTAATTACTTGAATAAGTACCTCCCCTGAATAAGCGTCTCCCCCGAATAAGTGCCTCACCGGAATGAGTGCCTCCCCCGAATAAGCGCCTCGCATCTTAAGGGGGCGCTTTTTCGAGGAATTGTGCATAATGCTACAATCTGACTTTATCGCGCACATTGATAGAACACATGTACACACATGAAAATTAACGTAAGTGCTTCTTCTCGCTTCTTGTTATAGTATACTAATACTAATACTATTGTAGTAGTATAACATTGATATTAAAGAAAAGTATACTTTGACAGTTGTGTACATGTTTCCTCCCTTTGAATAAGCGCCTCCCTCGAATAAGCGCCTCCCTCGAATAAGCACCTCCCTCGAATAAGCGCATCCCCCGAATAAGTGCCCAGTTTTAGACATGAAAAATTTAATAAGCGCCAGGGTGCTTATTCGAGTAAATATGTTATGCCTATTTCAGACCTTCACCACCCCTTAGAAATTCCAGTCCCTTAATTCCATTTATCTAGTGGAAATAATGAAACATATTTCTTACTTGTGCAGAGACAGTTAAATCTTTACTAATCCATAGATGTTCTTTCTTGCCATCACACTCCTTCTCTACTATCTAAACAAAAATATTACAACAAATCGTTGTCATGAAAATATGAATTACGTCACATAAATCATTCCACATTGGTTAGTGATTGATGAAGTGTGTAGAGACAGGACTGCCATTTAAAGTGACAATTCATTACCCATGTGAAGGTCTAACCATTATGATGTAATTACAGCACTTCCCCCTCAGTTATTTTCATACCCCGAGTGCTGCTCTTGCCGAGAATAGACCTCTTTGCCTTGGGCGTAGTGTTTTCCCATTTCAAACCATGTGTCATTCCCTAGAATATCATTTCTTTGTTTATTAGTTGCATACAAGAGCAAATGAATATGGATAAAACTCAAACAAAGAATCTTATTCTCGAGAGAATAACACAGTCTAAAATGAAAAAAAATTAATCCAAAGCTATAGACTGAGCCAACCAAGTGTCGTTAAAAGACCAAGTATGGATTGGTCACCTTGTCCAGTACCCGTCTAGTCTGTTTAGCACTTTATAACACACTCTACACAATTACTTGATTCTGATTGGACAAGAGGAGTACAATTAAATCCCAAATTGTACTCTGTAGAATCCCAAATTTTGCTCTTTTTTTTTGAGTGTATCATGAACAGAGGCTCGTCTAATTTTGAAAACTTTCAAAACATCACTCTTACCTATAAATTCCGAATTGTAATCGAGATCATGTGATTCCCTATGCAAATTAACAAGAAGTTAGAACAAGAAGTACCTTAAACTCTTCCACTGCTAATGAAACAGCATTTCTACTCCTGTAGTACGTGTTTACTAACTCATAGAATTCATGTTTATCTTGCTTTGCTATCTAAAGATATAAATGAAAAATTATCATTAGTGATCATAACCATCAACATCATTATCATGACCAAAATTGTCATCATTACACCACCATTACCATCATCATCATTATCTACATTATTTTCATTGTCCTCATTACACCAACATTACCATCATCATTACTACTGTCATAATAATAATAATAATAATAATAATAATAAGCGTCGATATCCGTAAGTTAATTCAAAGATGCTTTACAATGTAAATGTGACTCAAAATAAAATTAAGAAAAGAATTACTATTTCATGAATAAGAGTGAGTAATAAAACATGCCCATAAATACATATCATTATCAACATATTTCAAATAAAATTCATTTCATTTCAATATATACATTACACATAACACAATACAATACACATAATTTCTTTTTTTAAATTTAAATAACAATACATTGATTTAGATTGGTTAAAATAGGTAAGATTTTTACATATTGAAAGCTCGTGTGAATAAAAAGGTCTTGAGACCACACTTAAAACTAGAAATTGTTTTGCAAGATCGAAGGGATGGAGGTAGGCTGTTCCATAACTGTTATCAACATCATCATCATCATCATCTCCATTATTTTCATCACCATCATTATCATACCAACATTACCATCATCATCACCATCATCTTCATGACCATTCACTGTCATCACTATCATCATCATCATAACAACACATCATCATCATCTCCATTATTCTCATCATCGTCATCGTCATCATCATCGTCATCATTCTCATAACTTACGACAAGGAATCGGTCAGTAAAACCATGTAGCTGCTCCAACAATGGATTGAAATAGAAAATCTTGAGTTCATCTTCTGTAAATGGCTCAAGCAAAATTCTTTCTTTGATAGATTCCTTAACTGTATGAAGAATTGATATTATAATTCATTAATAATTAATAGTCATAATTTTGAAATAATATCTTCTTCAGTTTGACTTTATGAATGTCTCTTTTCTAAGAAAGTCGTACTCACATTTTTCTTTGGAAGAAGCCGATTCTAGCTTTGGATAAATACTCTTCGTTTCTCTAATTCTCTCTTGTTCTCTTTTTTCCTGTTCTTTTTCTTTTTCCAAATTTTTCACTGCATCTACAGTCTTATTTTCAACTCTTATCCTTTCTTTAGGAGTTGGTCCTTCTGCTGCTACAAATTCTTCTTTGCAAATATCTTCTACATTTTTTGACTCAGCCTTATCCTCAGTTTTTGGAACTGCAATTTCATTGCTTTCTATTTCTTCATTCCCATCCTGTCTTACAGTAGCAGGTAGTACTTCCCATTCATTACCCAGTTCAGTATTTTTTGTCTCATTGCTTGGCAATTCTTCATTCAAATTATTAATATCTGTTGTAGAACTTTGAAATTCAGAAGTAATATCTTTTGTTTGTGTAGTTAATTCATTTCCTTCAGTATTACTAGTTATTTCAATATCCTTAGATTCAATGCATTGTTCTTTTGAGATCTCTTTATCTATTACTGTTCTCTCATTGGCGTCTGCAGAGTCTGGTCCAGATTCCTTTACTTCAGTTACGTCCACATTCTTATTATCTTCTTCCTGTTTTTCCGCTGCATTTGAAGCAGCAACGTCTTGTTCTTCATCAACCTGTTCTTCTCTTGCCTCACTCTCTAAAGCAGTCCCTAAAAATGTTCAAATTATCGCATTAATTCTGCTCAATTAAAGAACATCTTGACAGACATAAAACTCAAAATATCATAAGAATTACAGACGTTCTCAAACCTTGAACGTTTATGCTATCCTCCTCGGTTTTTACAGACTCTGTAGCAGGAGTTTTATTCTTCTTTCTGTGCTTCTTTCTGGGTTTAACAGCCTCCATTTGTTTGATTCACTCTGCAACGTCCATGTTTTTGTTAACTTTGTGGCCGTCATATGATAAACCTACTGAGGAAATCCCAGGGTCCAGTGCGCGCTACTTCCGGTTTCAATTCTTAGAAACACTGACGGGACGTCGTAAATCAAAAAAAAAACAGAATTTCATAAACTATTCTAAAAATAACTAACCCCTTACCAATATAAACTTTGAAATTTCTGTTATTAGAATTGTATTTTTTTGAGAAATACTTGATTTTCCATGACTTAACTTATTCCCATTATTGCATAAGAATTTGGTACAACTATATATATTTCCCTATAATATATCTTTATTAATTGCTATTGTATAAAAATACGACTCTAAAGAGCAATAAAGACAAACAAACAAACACATTTACATATTTTTTAACTGCCAACCCCCCCCCCACCCCACTCCCCTACAGTAGATGTTGAAACAAGACGATTTTCTAAACTTTCCCATGCCTCCTTGCGTACTCACTTCCGGTTTTACTGTTATTCAAGATGGCGGACGTATTAAAATCTTGGGCTCTTCGTTTTTGTCTAGTGTTTTTTATTGTATTATTCGTACTCGTTTGTTCTTCATCCTCTGAGAAAAACAAGAACACAAAAAAGGACAAAGCTGCAAAATCCAAAGAAAAAATAGGAAAAAATATTTTAGATTATACTGAAGCTGATATGGAAAGGCTTTTGGACCAGTGGGATGTAAGCTTACCTTTTACTAAAAACATACCATTTTATTCATGTATCTCAGAATTTTTTACTATTTTTCTTCCCTTATGGATATGCACAGACACTGTATATAGTTCAGCTTTGCTTTCGTTCAAATATTTTTACGCAAAGATGTAAAAAAAGGGGTTTGTTTTGAAAATTTTAATATTGTTTACCTCACATTAATTCTTCATTACTGTAGGCGCATGCGTTTTAGATATTCTATTAATTAACCAGCAATCTATTCTTTCATTTGATACACATAAGAATTATAACTTATAAAAGCACTTCCCCTGTGAAGTGGGATTGAATTTTTTCTAAGGGTTAGGGAGGGTCTGAGAAGGGTATATTATAGAAGTTCCAGAAAATATCCATACCTCACCCATGAAAGGTGATTGGAATCATACATCATACATACACAATCATACATTTCTTTGTAATTCATAGTGTTTTCAAAAACATTTTACTCCCAAAATATTGAACATATTACTCTCAAATTTTCAGTAGTTACTAAATAAGACATTCTCTTTCAATTTCTTGAGTGAAAAACACATTATGCTAATGAGGAAAAAACGTTAATAAAGATCGGCCTATTGCTTGTCTAGCATCAATCCCACTATGAGGTTGAGGCTTAGATAAACCCTAGAATTTCCAGCTCATATATCTTTTTCTGCTAATTCTTAAAAGGATAATGAAGATGATGATGATGAGAAATATGATGATGATGATCCACGTAAACCAAAACCACAGATGCCAGCATTTGACCCAAGCAAAGTCAAAGATGACCCAATGGCTTTTGTCAAAATGGCCAAAAAAGGTAAAACACTCATGATGTTTGTGTCCATTGCAAACAACCCATCAAGGAAAAGAACTGAAGATGTAACGGCAAGATGGCAGACAAGTCTGCATAATGCACACTTACAAGTGGAAAGGTTAGTAATATTTAGTGATAAATATTATTAATTATTACAATGTCTTGATGCAACAAAAACTGGGGGTAATCTCACCCCTAGAGTCTCAGGCTAGATTCCTGGACTCAGCATAACAGTGAATGGAATTTGTTGGGCCTACACAATACAATATTTGGGTCTCTCCCATGATTGGATCTTTCCCTTGATTGAACCAAATTCATAAGGCAGTAAGCACTCACCTCTCACCTCTGAGGTCCCTGGTTCAATTCCCAGACTCAGTAACACAGAGGATTAAAGTTTAGGTCTCTCCCTTGATTTGAGGGTTTTTCTCTGTTCCCTCTGCAGAAGCTAATTTGCTTAATTCCAACTAGCTTTGCGAGTTAGATATGTGCCCTGACTTTGATCAGCCCAGTGGAAGTTTCAGGATAAAGATGAAATTTTAAGATTTTAGAGTTTTTCTCTAGGTTCTATCAATGTTCCTAACTCTTTATTGTGACTCTGTAATGAATTATAATCTTTTTTCAATTATTTTAGATACATTGTTGCTGATGATAGAGCATTGTTCCTACTGAAAGATGGCAGCATTGCATGGGATGTGAAGGACTTCATTATCACACAACCAGAATGTAAAATGGTGGAATTTGAGAACCAGAAATTCCCTGGTGTGGGAGGAAAACCATCAGACACTTTGAAAGAAAAGTCTGAATTATGACAAGGTGAAGTGCTCTTAATACTTGACTTGGTATATATGTTAAAAGTTGTTTATATACAAAGTCATTCTTCGAGCCGAATACCATTTCAAACATTTGCTTTATGAAACATAATTTATTCAAATAACCCTCATATCAAAGCTTCTTTTCAAGTTTTTTTAATTCACACTTTCTATATGAGGTGAGATACAGTTGGCTTCTGTAACTGCCTAAAGAATCAGTCAAGCATCAATAGAGGATGCTGTATTTCAATTGTGTTCTGTGAGTTAGCCTGGCCCCGACTTAGATCAGCCCAGAGGTTGCTTCAGGGATCAATCTGTGAGTTAGCCCAGCCTTAGATCAGCCCAGAGGGTTTATTCTGTCAGTTAGCTGTGCCCAGAAGTCGTTTCAGGGCTCAATCTGAGAGTTAGCAGTGCTCAAACTTAGATCAGCCAAGAGATTGTCTCAGGGTTGATAGAAAAATTGGCTATGGCTATAAATTACTTTCATTGTATTCTAGGACATTGAGAAAAGGTCAAAAGCATTTATTTTATCTTAATGGCCAATTGCATTGTATATACTGTGTAGTAGCTTTAATCATAAAATTAAAATAAATCATTGGGCACTAAATCGCCATTGAATCTAAACCAAGTTCAAAAATACAATCCACTTTCATCCTTACAAAGTAAAAGTAATCCTTATTTTCTACAAGAACCTTGATAATTATAAATGAGTTCTATTTCAACTGGGACCAACTTACGTAATTTGAAGCTGAGAGATTGTGAAAGCATGGCTGGAATATGATCTTTGGACCCCGAATTTCTTACAAAAGATCTGTTAAAATATCAGGGAAATGTTCGCCAAGGACACAAATATTGAAATACTTAGAATTTTATCGACAATTAGAAGTATTAAAGAAAATAAAAAGAGTATTTGGAATGGGGTTAAATTAATGTTGCTCAACCAACACGTGCTATGGACTCATTGAAATCACATATATCACCAGTAGTTTTAAGCATAAAGATCATTGACTTTCTCAAATGTAAAAAAGGTTTGGGACACAGCAAAGTAAGCCCCGTCGAGTTCACATCTCCATTAGATCCATCGTAGACCATCAAGAGATGACCTTGCATAACTGTGCTTCGACAAGACATCTTCGTCGCTCCTCGTGGCTCAGCAGTCGCGTCTTCGCCAAAATGAATTGCGATGAAAACTGGCGCCTTCTCGGCTGGCACTCTCTGCCTCAGGTCCGGGGACTTTCCCCAGAGCCAACATAAAGTTGTTGAGAAGAAAAGTTCTCTAAAACTAGAAGAACAATCTTCTTCTCCGTTTGTTGCTCCGTAGCAAGGCTTTGCTGTGTCCGAAGAAATTCAAGCGCGTGGTTTAATTTATAGTCATAACTGGACCAATTACAGGCGTTGTTATATGCTGAAAATACTATATCAACCAATCAGAACCCTTGTTATAAACTAAGAGTACTGAAAACCACAGGTAACCCAAAAAAAGTTTCCACAGTAATCCCGGTTCAAGAATCCCAAAATAAGTTACACAGGTAGCCCATAACAGAGAGCTTGAGGTGTGACGTCATTCATATAAGGATACATCTCGAAAATCCCTTATAAGATTTGGAAAAAAAGTGAAGTAAATAGGAAGGTTCAGTTCGCAATAGACCCCTTGCAGCACGTCGGAATGCAGCTCAATCTGGGGTACAAGACAATAGGTTCCAATTCACCTTTTCGGCGCTAGCTTGGATTGTGTTATGGTCACRGTGACTTTAAAGAGAAAATTTAGGCAGATTTCTTTAGTTAGCTATCTTAACAGCAGTAAGAAAAGCTTCAATCAAGCTAGGAATTGAAGTAGGGAGGTTCAATTGAAGAATTCGCGCAATTAATGACGTCGTTGTGACGTCATCCCCGTGCAATTTCACATCGTTTGGATACGATTTTTAAAAGTTTTAATGTAAAACACTTTGACATCGTCACAATAAACGAAATGATCTATGTACATCACCCCACCCCTCCTTAGTAGAAGATTTTCACATCCCTCCCTCTTTCAGTGTCTCAGCGGAAAGAATACATCAATAACAGCACTATTCAACAGCTCAAGTTATAATGGGATTTATGGCAGCTGTTGGCAGTCATGTTGAACTGCCAACATGGCTGCCATAAACGTTTCTCGATTCTAAATGTAAATCCCACAATGCATTGTGCATAGATCACTTCTAAAAATGGTCACGTGATTTGGCTGCCATAAAAAACTCCTCTAGCCTGAATGTTATTCACACAATATATACATTGTACATCACAGTCACGTGACATTAGGCTCGAGGTCACGTGTGACTAACACTATTGTTCAAGGTCCTTTTCTTATAAATAACTTTTGTGTTAAACTTGAGAGAAAAGCTAAAGTAATGGAAGCAGAGTTAAAATCCGCTCCATTAATTATCATGGTAGTGAAGGGTAGTAAGATAATCATGTAAAGCGACAAGCCTTCTTTATTTCCACCATTACAGAAATCCTTATCCTTACAACAGTCAACATCGCACCCAATTTGCTGGATATTCTCCAATTCTTCTTTTGAATCTACGCTACGATAACAGAATACTTTGTTACACTTTACTGTTTCAAAGCATCTTTTCATGAACATCCATTCTTCTCGGTTCTTGAACTTTTTATACCTGTCATTAACGACACAATAAGTTAATTATCGACGATTTAAAGTGGCAATGCTTTATTCTTCTAAATAGGCCATTTTAGAAACGAGTGAAGGACTGGAAACGGGTACATAGAAGGTATTGATGATTAATCCGTATTAAATTTCATAACTAGAAAGAGCACATCAGAATTAACAGGTTTCTGCAGCGTGGCTTCGATTGACTAAGCAACAACTAAATCATAAGCAATCAAAAACATCAAAAATTCGAATGCCAGCGTCCCGAGTAACCTTACATTTTTTTGTAATTTTTGAGATGTTAGGGAGGTTGCTACACATGCAAAAGGTATGAAACCCAAAATCCTGAAACTCCAGAAAATTGCTAATTACGATGTACTCTTTCTTGTTATGGTGTTTATTTTTAAACTAGGTTGATTCTAAAAAACCCGTTCCCAGTCCTCAACTCGTTTCTAAAGGGGCCAATTGGGGCGCAGGGCTAGTGCCAAGTGTAATGCACGGTAACGTGGACTGGATCTAGAAACAGGGACCCAACTTCTACTTACCTTATGGCCTTTATGCAAGAAGCGTTTACGTTTCTCCCCTGAAATTTTTTCGTGCAGTTTGTGATCGTTCCTATTCTATCGCATTCTTCCCATGAATCATTTGAAACACAATCAAAACAGCTCAGACAAAAACCTAACAAACGACAACAACATTATCAATGATGGTTTTTACAACAAGTGACTTGTGACATTCAAAAGAAAAACAAATTTGATTTATAACTAGTTGAGCCCTGAATCAAATAACTCATATAGATCGAATTGGAATCAAGTGTGTTCAATCTATATGAGTTAGCTTTGCCAAGACTTATTAGATTAGCCCAGAGGTTGTTCCAGGGATCAATCTGTGAGTTAGCCATGCCCTGACTATGATCAGCCCAGAGGTTGTTTCAGGATTTAATCTGTGAGCTAGCCATGCCCTGACTTAGATTAGCCCAGAGGTTGTTTCAGGGTTCAATCTGTGAGCTAGCCATGCCCTGACTTAGATCAGCCTAGAGGTTGTTTCAGGGTTCAACAGGTGAGTTAGCTATGCCCCTGACTTAGATCAGCCCAGAGGATTGTTCTTTCAGGGCAGGGTTTGATAAAAATTCAAGCTTGTACTCACCTTGATGGAAAACAGCTATCATAACGACGAGAGTAACCAACATAACCTTGCAAAGCATATTGTCGCTTTTCATAAACTTTTTTCATTCAAAGACTGAAGACGGTATGAATGCACAACAATCAGTAGTACTCATCTAAACTTCTGACTTGCATCTGACTTGCTCTCCTTACTACGCTCTGCTGGCGTAATAATTTTAACAACCTACTAGTCTTCATATCTATAATCATTCAAACCCTAGTCGGCTGAAGACAACAAAGAACCTGATTGGTTGATTATGTAAACTTTTATTCACTACTGTCAAAAACTTTCTTTTTGGTTACTACCGCTGACTACACATATCGTGGCCTATAAGGCGATTTTTTTAAATGTGTGATTTTTAAGAGCTCAATAGGGAATATTTTGTTCTGCTATTAACTAATAATGCCCTTTCTTGCTAATCTTTGTATTGAATTTCTATATGTTCTGATATCATATTATTGCGCGCATGGACAGATGTCACGTCGTGAGACTCATAACGTGTGGTCTATTGTGTTCACTGTCAACAAACCTATGTGTTTATTTGATATTGTAAATCGTTATACATAATAATAAAGATATACAGTGACATTCTGAATCGCTGTTATGGGTGGTTTAAAAACCCTGAAATCGCGACAGCTGACGCGAGGTCGACGCCATTGACTGATATCTTTCAAGTTTATTTATTTGCTTGCTTGTTTGCTTTTTTTCCCGAGGCAACAGATTTCTTTCTGAAGGATCAAGTAATGTTTTATATATTTTGTCGAAGACATTCGTTTTGGAAGTCAAAATCAGACATCAAGTGCAGTCAAAGATGCTCGTGAGTACTGAAACATTGGGTAAGTATACCGTTAGACGATTTGATTATGACATTGTTGATATAATGTTATCCAACGTGTCAGTCCTAAAGTAAACTGTGGTTGGCGAGAATGAAAGCACACAAAAAAATAATGATGAAACTTGCAGTAGTTTTTGCTGACGACCACACGGCGTCAACGCCAAAAACACGTGATTATCAGTCAAAAAACACAATGTTTTATTTGCATACAATGCTTTTTCACCTTGCAACGGAATTTTTCCATTAGAAAAAWTTTTTTTTACATTAATTAAGTGAATTCTTTTTCGATTTTGATCAGATTAGTAATTGTAGGTTTCAGCTCAATGTATTTTAATCAAACTTGAATCTATTTGCGCTCTTTCGTTTTTTGGTAGTTATGTGTATACTAATCCATTTATTCTTTAAAAAAACAATTCTTTGTGACTAGAACATTCTTAGATTTATAAACAGTGATTTTTAACTTTTTGAAAAATACTTCTTCTAATATATATGTATATATTAGTGTATACAACACTCTCCTCAGCGTACAAATCACGTATTTCTAATGTCAATAATTGCAGTTCCAAGTGCCACGAAGCTTCACTCTTTCGTTGATAATCTCTACAAGTATTGACTTGAAGGTTCTAAGAAATGTATAAATTTTTCGCAACAAAATTGAAGTTGTATATTTTTAGTCTACTATCGGTGGTATCTGTGAMTTTTTTTTGCAATCAAGGAACACAGCGGTATTCTACGAACTAAATTTTTGAATGGTACCGCTGGCAATAACCTGAATTGAATCTCTCGAAAGGTACTGGAAACGAGGATTGAATAACTCAACTTGCGCATGCTTGATGATGTAGCTGCTGACCATTTAGAACACAAACACCAAGCCAATCAACAGCATGACGATAATCTGCTGATTGGCTGAAGCACATGTTACGTGACTTCCTTTCCCGCCAACCTGAAGCATTGTTTGAGGCATGTGTTTTCTTGCCCATGGCGTGACACCGGTGTTACACAGCGTTGTGTTACAGCATTCGACCTCACACCAGCTTCCTTTTACTATGTCGTCAGTATCTCTACAGCTTTGCTCGGTACATTCGCCGGAATGAAAGCAAGCTTTGTGGAATTCTTGGGTTCGTTGTCCGTTGGGCTTAACAAAGGCGCGGTGTAATTTGACACATGAATCCAGTACTTTGCTTGGGCAGGTCTTTATTGACTGGTTTTCTTCACAGTCTTCCCATGAAACATATGACATGCACTCATAGCATTGGAGGGAGACGGCTTCGGGGGAAAAGAAAAATAATTAACCATATTGCTAATGGATGGA
Organism: Actinia tenebrosa; assembly: GCF_009602425.1. Next base: position 21,941 of record NW_022258144.1, read on the forward strand.
TGGATGGATGGATGGATGGATG
>NW_022258146.1:0-23751 GCF_009602425.1 Actinia tenebrosa
AAAAGTCCGGAAATCTCCAAAATTTCAAGTTAAATGAAAGACATCCATTGTACTTTTCACTAAACCTGATATCGTGTTCAATTTTCTGTAGTTATCTTTCATTTTCGAAAGTAAAACCAACCAAAAAAGCGAAAAAATGTCGACCATAGAAAACTATGTGGAAGGATTTTTCAAGAACAAAACTAGCCCTGTGGGGTGGCTGGTGGTGGGTCGTGTACACGTTACAAAAATCCTGTGCGGGAGAGTAGTAAGGTCGAAATTCGTTCTCGCCCGAGTCCTACGCAAGTAGCAAATTTGACATAACATGCATGGCAGCGAAAATTTTTCTGCACGAAAATTTCACTCATAGGAATCTTGTAGGAAGAGCCAAAAGAGTTTTAAATAAATGAATCCCCCATCGTAGGGATAATTTTGATCAAGTTTTTTGTGGAGTTCGAGGTTGAAAAGACGATGAAATCGTGGTTTAAGGTGAGTTGTTTGTTCAAATATGCATGGCGACTGAAGTACCGACCCTTGTCAGAGTATATATAGATAAGATCAGCATCAGATACCATAGGGAAATTATATAGGAAAACAAAGGCGCGCGAAAAAAAATGTTCTAGTGCATTTTTTATTGATTTTTTTACTCTTTCGCATTACAGAGGACATTATCTTGATCTCGAATTTAAAAAGTAATTAATTATTTAATTTTTCCGATTTTATTTTCACCATTCACTTTAATTTAAATTGGGCTCCCTGTGCAGTCACCAACCAACAAGTATTTCTTCAGATTGCTTCTGACTGTCACCCATGGTTACCTGTGGAACTGACTTATGAGTAGAGCCTGGGAATGAGAAGGACCATCATCCTTCAGTGACATGTCTTGTGCGGATGGCGCGAAGGCACATGTCTACTTCGTTATACTTTCTTTATAGAGAAAGATATGTTCACGTTTTAAAGGTAAGTTCTTATTGTGACGAATGTTAGTGTCAAGAACAATAGCTATAAAGATTAAGAATATTATTTTTATTGTTTTTAAGTGATTTTACGACGAGAACGCGATGCTTTGTGTGGTTGAATTAACCTGAGCTTCACGCACGAGAGGAGGATTCGAGGTAAGATTGTTTAGGGAGAGAAAATTGGCTTTTAATAGAGAAAACAAGATAAAATACTCAGGCTTCGACAATTTAGAGGGCTCAATTTCAACTAGAAGGCGAGCACGAGGGTATACTTCGAGGGTTTTGGATAGTAAACCACTTTACAGAACCTTTCATAATTACGCGACCTCGACAAATTTTGGCGCCAGCACAAAACACGGGAAAATCCGAGCGAATTGATATCAATGCAAAATTGTGATTTATCTCAAATGGATGAGGAGAAATAGAGAGGAAATTCAGATCATACATCAAGTTAAGCAAACATTTAATTGTGTTTAAAATAGATTTATGTTCTATCAAAACTGGACTGGCGTCAGAAAAAACGAAGTGTCTCCGTGTCCGACAGTCGGACAGGGTTACAAAAGAGCTCCGTGTCCGACAGTTAAAAATTTTTTGAAAATATTATGAATTCCATTGAATCTTTTACATTGTAAACATAAGAAGTTTGAAAAGACGGTCCTAATCTTCAACTTGGTTGCCCCGAATCTCGACAAACAACATCCGTAAGCACTCGGCTCTCTATAGCCGAGTCGCAATTTGAGAGGGACTTTTGGCAACCACGGACTGTCGGATAAAATATTCCGTATCCGACAGTAATAGAATTTCCAACTTTACTGGCGTATTCTAACATATACTTTATAATATACCAACTAAAATTAGAGCGGCTTTGTTTACTTACCAACCAAATGTTAAGGTATTAGGATACGTTTACGACCACTATGCGCGCAAACTTAAATAATGCGCTGGCTTTATAGTATAACACAAACAAAGTATACATTTTCTGAAAGCTGAGTAAAYATAGTTTATGAAGAMATYTTCAAAATACGGTTTTTTCAATTGTTGTTCACATTATTGCCCTCCAAGCGAAATTTGACCATGCCTCAGTGAAAACGTTAACGGACACATACATTTTAAGCTATGTTTGCGAAAAATGTCTTAACATACTCAGGAGAAAATAAGCTCCAAAAGGGTGTCCCAGATTTTTGATATCTGTTTTATGTCTCTCGTTATTTTTGATCAAAGTTTGGCGATTGCTTTTTGTGTGTTGTTTAGAGTAAAAAGCGTCATAACTTTGGAAAGAAATTTTTGGATCATGAGTTACTTTTTAAACTCTTCAAATTTTAGAAAAATCGAATGAAATCCAAGGGCCTTTTAGCTTTTTGAAGTTGAGGTTTTAGCGGCAAAAAAAAATCGAGAAAAATGCATTTCTTTGTTTGGAGCCAGAAGCTGCAGGGAGCCACGATGGTGTTGGYCAAAACACCTTGAGCCTTCCATTTTGTCATCACTTGTCAAATTATCTGTTGTTCTGGACGATCGCAATGTATGATCTTTTTACGAAGACAAAGGAGCATTTGGACTCAACATTATTGCAAACGATGGGACATTTCCGGTCTTGATAAAATCACTATTTCGATTCGTCTCAAAATTTTGGTTTTTCCAATAAAAAATTGCAAGAAGTTTCACTATAAACATATGAAAGACGAAAGTTTAAAGTTACGAAATTTCAAAAAAAACATTTTCGAGCAAATCGTCATTTTTCGTATCCTAATACCTTAATTGAGAGCTAAGTCGACTTCTTCGTTGTCTGTATTGTCCTCAGACTTATTCTCTTCATTTGTGAGCGAAGTGTTTTGAAGGGAGTAGGAAATTATTTCTTTACTCGTTTGATTTCTTCATTGAAAGTCGAATTGATCTCATTCACGCTTCATTTTCACACCACAGAGCTGACAATTACATAGTGTATCCACGGTAATTTATTCAAGTAAACATTAAAATAGTCAAAATAAGTATGCATGAACGATGGTGAGAAGACTGTCGGACATGAAACTCCATGGATGACAGTCAACAAAACGAAAAAAAAAATACACAGTATTCTCAATAAAAAAATAGACCAACAAGAAAACAGAAAAAGACAACAGTGATTTATTTAAGCCAGATTTAAAATTAAAGAGACGACTCAAAATACTTACTCCGTGCCCGATAATTTTTGACTGATCTTGGTGACCTATCGTTAATTACGTTGTAGGGGTGGGGGGAGGGGGCGGTTTCATTCTAAACTCATTCCAAACTACAAACTAAGGTAAATAGAATTTGTACCCCCCTCTAAAATCGTTTAATGGAAAACATACCCCCCTCTTTCAAAACTACAAATAAAAATTTAATTATTTGAAATAAAGTCACTGTTTATGAAAAGCCTAAAAACTAAAAATGTACCCCCCATTTTTATGGATTTTAAAAAACGCACCCCCTCTATTTCCACCACCCCCAGCGACGATTAAAAGTAATAATTTCTATCTATTAGTCCAGCTAATGTTTTGACAATTTTATAGCAACTTTTCTGAACTTTAGTCGCATAAAAAATAAGATGCAATTTAAAACTACACAGGTAGCCCAACCGAATAAATAGTTTACAATGTGGTATGGAAATCAAGAAAAATTCATTTCCTGACTTGTGAGTTACACGTTGAATTTCACTCGACAAAGGATATCACGCCCATTGCTTCACGATTTGTGCGTTTTCCTTGTGAAACTTAACGTGGAATTCCCTCATAATCTGATGAATTTTCCTATAGAATCGATAACAACTGAAAGTTCTCATAAATTTGAGTTTGTTGGTTGGACATTCTGTATTTCATTGGGAAACTATCCATTGTTGATCAATCATGGAAGGGATCGGTGTGAAGTTCATAGTTGGATAAATTTAAATACGCATATTTTCACAAAACAGCTTGTAAAAGGGAGTTGCATCAAATTTTTAGGATGACAAGTTCCCAGAGTTTAAAGAGTTACAACGCAATTGTTTTTCTTGAATAAAATTAAGACAGGTGTCGACAATGTCCACATAGACCACGCCCACGAGAGTTCACATAGTACCAACACAAATGTTTTTCTTGAATAAAAATAAAGACGTGATTTTTCTTGGGTTTTAAAACTTATTTGAGAAGATGATCGAGCTCAGAAGTTTTCATCGTTATAAATAAAGGTATTTTGTCACTTGTTTGTACTTTCCTTGATCATTGGAACTTGCTCTTGCAACATTGACAAAACCAGTATCTGGACTTTGGTATAGTCTTCAGGGAAGTGCAGAGGAAGTGATGCCAGTTCAAACAGTGATCACAAGCAAGTGATTCTTGGGTATCTTTTATTGTTTTCTTGCATGTGTTACATACCCATGGGCATTCTTTCTTTTTGTTTCGGACGTCTAAGACCTTCATCCATGCCTCTTCATGGAAAAACCTTTCAACACTATAAATATCAATGTGTTGATCGTCATGTACAGTGTCTTGTATCAGTGGAATGTTCGTTTCTACATGAGTGATACCCAACAAATCCATTCCGTTCAATGCTTCTGCAGCCCTTAGTTTACTGTTTGTGAAGCAGTTCAAGATGATGCGATCTTTGTCTTGTGGTTTCATTTTAATAAAAGGTTTAACCCTTTAGGGACCAAATTGTTTTGGAGATTGCATTTTTCACCGATATAGTCTTCCTTATTCAACTTCTAAAAAAATAAATTGAAGAGATAACTATAGAAAAGTATACATATTTTTTATCCCAAATAAATTTGCATTATTATAGTGAACAATACAGACCATAATATCTATCTTGTAAATATTATGGGCTATTTTTTCATGACGTCACAAAAAATCTCAATTTTTCTTTTTTTATTGAGTTCTCATAGTTTCTCACTAAAGAAAAATAGAGTGAAATATTGATTACATGATAAACTTGCGTCTTTACTTGGGTTCAAAAAAAGAAATTTTTTTCCCCAAATGCTGCACTGTATCAAAAAATATGGATTTTTTGTGTCAAGCATACTCGCATAATAATTAGGTGAAAATGTCACAAGTCCCACCTTATGTAAAGAATAATTTTCCGCAAGACAAAAAGCATTCATGTTAACATCCTGTATCAATGTATCAGCAATTGTTCATATTGAATTGTGAAAACGGTTCAATGAGAACACTTTAACATTATGTTACAAGCAAATTTTAGGGGGGAGGGGTGGTGTTGACAAAAGCATGATCCAGGTTTAGCATAATTTAGAAATCATTTTTGAAGAATGTGATAAATAATTATGCAAACAAGGACTATTCTTACATTCGGAAGAGTAAGTAATCTACCTTCAACATTGCTCTGCTTATATCCAATATTCTCTTTTTGTGTGCCAATCCTGCCAGCAATTTCGTTCTTTGTTTACACAAAGAGGTGTATCACCACAGGTCTTGCAGACAATTATTGTTTTGTAGTGGTAGTTTAGTCCCTCTTCATGAGCTTTCTTTGCACAAACAACACAGTCTCTTCTTCTGTTACACACTTAAATTTCATGCTTGTTATCATTCAATCTTGTTTCATCTCTAGCAGATGCTTGCCATACTTTAGGACGTCCAACTTTCTTACGAAATGACCTATTACCCATGAGCTCCCTTGCAATTTCAAGTCGGTACTCTACAAAGTCCTTAGGGGACTGAGAAACCTGCTTCATGATTATAAAAGAATCTAGTAGACAAACCTCTAGCCCATAACCAAAAAGCTTTTTCCAGGCTTTCTTAGATTTTCTGATCACAGAAAAGTTCTTGATAAGCTGGTCTGATAAATCTACCCCTCCCCTGTATTTTTGATAGTCGCAATGGGCAGGTGGACAAGGTACAGCAATTGCTTCACCATTTCTTCCTTTACGCTGTGCATTAGGAAGACTACCATCATCATGTTTGGGAGTGTGAATAGTTGATAAAAGGTAAACTGTCCTCTTATCAAACCAACTCATTGCTAGGAGCCTTTTGTCGCTCATCCTCCATTGGTAATGACCACGTGCGAGATGCCTTTCTTGTCGTTTGGGAATAACAATATCTTGAGGGAACCCTTTTCTTTTGGCCTTTACAGTCCCACAACAATATATATTTGCATCAATCAATTCTGTAAATAAATGTGGATCAGTGTAAAAGTTGTCCATGTATAAATGGTGATTGAATCCTCGTAGTGCAGCTGTCAAATCTCTGACCACTCGTCTAGCCAAATGCTTTTCTGCTGCAGCTTCCTTTCCTAAATAGACTTGAAATTTATAGATGTAGCCAGTTGCTGCTTCTGAGAGCACCCACAGCTTAATTCCCCATTTAGTAGGTTTGCTCTTTATGTATTGTTTGTAAGACAATCTACCTTTATGGGGAACCATTGTCTCGTTGATGGATATATGTTGAGAAAGATTGTACTCTCTTGTAATATTGCTGGAGATAATGTTGAGAAATTCTCTTACTTTGTAAAGCTTATCATAACCATCCCTGCCTCGTGGAATGGCAATCGAATTATCAGCAAGGTGAAAGTACCTTAGTATTTGTAAAAATCTTGTACGTGGCATAACAGAACTAATACTGGCTTGATGGACTAAATAATCTTCTCCCCAGTACATTTTAAGTCTAGGCAATCTTATGATTCCCATCAAAATAAGGATTCCAATAAATGCCTGCATTTCCTCAATGGTGACTGCATGCCATTTACCCTTGTGTTTATTAGGTTCTGTTGCCAGAACAAAATCATGATATCTGTTAGTTTCCCTAACAATCAGTTCCCATATGTTGTCAGTGAATATAACATCAAAATATGCTTTATCATTGTCTTGTTGCTGAGGAACAAACCTTCTTGTAGGTCCTGTACTGTTCTGATTAAAATCTGGACGTCTTGTGTATGTATTATTTTCAGACCAATTGATTCCTGGGTCTGCATTTTGTCCTTGTCTTTGTCCCTGTGCTTGCCTTTGCACACATGCTCCTTGTCCACGTCCTCGGCCACGACTGCGACCACGACCACGACCATGTACATGCCTTTCTTCATCATTTATAGGTTCTCTTTCTCTGTTTTGTGGTTGATTATCTGGTGTTGGGTTAGTAACGTCATCTACAAATATTGAATCGATCGGTTGAAAATCGAAAGCAAACATTTACATGAAACTGAAAAGACAAACAAAAAAAACACAAAATCTTACCTATTTCACTTGATTCAACTGTCAGAGTCTTCTTCAATTGCACTCGACAGATCTTCTTCACTTGAATCATCAATATCGCTTTCTTCTTCGTCCGAAAGCACTCTTTGGAGAACCTCTTGAACTGTGAAATACCTGGCCGCCATTTTTAAAGGGACGACTTCGAAAACGTTCAATTTTTTTGAAAAAACTCGAGATTTTTTCCTTGAAAAACGATTAAAATACTCAAACATGAAAATTCAAACATGGCTTCCAGACTCTGCATAAGTTTAACTAGAGGGGGGTCAATTGATTGCTTATGCTAATTAAAATACTAAAGGTCGCCCAACATCGTACAAATATGTACGATTGGTCCCTAAAGGGTTTAAATAAAGAGCCATCATTTTTCTTTTCCTTTGTTTTAGGGATGCCAATGACTGTTACCTCTGCTCCTTTTGGCCTTCCACGTCTGAGCATTCTTGGTGGCATTTTGATACCTCTAATTTGGCAATGGTTTGTAGCTGTAACTTCACCTTTGTCGTGATCATCAATTTCTTCCAATTCAGATTTCCTGATTTGTTCTTGTGATGTTCCATCCTCACAGCAACATGTACCTACAACTGCATTTTTGGCTTCGTGTTGCTTGTTTTTAACTTGAATTTTCCTTTAATTCTATTCTCCATGAAATCATTTGACTTTGCTCAAAGACAAATATCTATATTGATGGGCGTATACATCTAATTATTACATAAAGAACAGTTCGGGCATTTTTCGTTCAATAGTTCTTGGATATCTACTTTCCTTACTTGCCTCTTAAACATATTAATTGAATTTAATTCCTTGATATCTTTAGGCGGTTTGGACCAGATAACTGGATCTATGTATCTGATACTACATGTATGTTTACCATATGTATAGTTGTGTTTATTCTGGGAATTGTGAAAAAGTGTGAATTTCGAAGATTATATTCTGTTTTATTTGGGTTAAAGAGATCTGCTATGTATTTTGTACCTTGTCTTGTTCTTTCTGATCTACGGTTATTTCCTCTTTGCTTTCTGTTCTTGTTGGTGCAGTGTTTGCCAGATCTTGTTTTTCTCTAGCCTCAGCTTGTTGCGTATCATTCATCGCTTCCATTTCGTCCTCTAGCTGCTCCAGAGTGTCATCATGGAAAGAAATGTACACTTCTTTACCTAACTTCCAGTTTTCGACTATTTTTCCAAGAAGATCTATCCTGGATGAGAACTTTCTCATTCCTGCTTCACTTGCCAAAGAGGCAAGACACTGGGTGATACTCAATGCCTTGCGGAATTTCTGAGCTTGTGTGAGAACTGGTGTTTTCTTTTCTGTTACTATGACAGTGATTTCCGACATGTTGTCATGGAAGGAAATTCTTTTGTTGCAACAGAATCGCGAACCGTGCTCCAAATGCTCCAAAGTCCATCTTTTCTTGCAGAGGGAGGATTCAAACAAAGGAAGATTCAGAACAGTTCTTACTTTGAAGATATGACGGCATGGCAGTCCCATTCGACTATAAGAAGAGCATGTGCATGACAGTGGCGTTGTTCTTAACTTGCCTCCAGTATAGTTGACACCAAAGTTATCGCCACACGTCCTGGTATAGTTGGAGTAATGGGCAACTTTGGAGGCATCAATCTGAGAGCAAACATGGTCAAATGCATACGGTGTTAAAAATAGTGTGTATTGTTTAACTGCTGGCTCATAGCTGTTGTAATTTACAGGGCGACGTGTCAGTGCCATTAGGTAATGATGATTATGCTCGTTTCTAAGGGTTTTAAGGACAAGGAATAACTCCTGGAAGAACTGTAGTAAACTTGCATATTTAGAACAAACGCTTTTGATTTTACGAACCGTTGATTGTAATCTGTTGTTCATGGTTTCGCCTAAGTTGAAAGCTTCATCTTTATAGCAAGCCACCCACTGGTCCTTGATTGGATCCAATTATGTTCTACATACTGCAATGTATTTCGCTGTCTCTGGAATTCCTTGTCAGAATTTGCATGCGCCATCTTACTGAGAATTTCAAGTGATCGAAGTCTCTCAGCAGCTGTGATGCCAAGTTTCTTGCAGGTTATTTCCCTGCAAAAGGATCTTAGAGTGTGGAAAAGGCAGATGTTGAGAGATGCCTTAGGAAAGCAGCTTTTAAAAGCATCTCTCTCTGTAAAATCTTTATCCGCCATCACCATCACTGTACCATCCCAAGAAGGGTTCAATTTTTTGAAAGCTGTTACTGCAGACTCGATGACAGACTGCGTCTCCTCTGCCAAAACAAATAAACCCACTATTTCACTAGAACTATCTCCATCGACCACAAGGAGCGGATAATTTGGCATTCTGAGATCGAGGAGTTTATAGGTGGCATCAAGCAGAATGATCTCTGTGTACTTAGAGTACATTCCTTGCATGTACTCATCTTGATAAATAAGGCCTTTGAAATTGTTATCTTCATCAATTAGTATCTCCATTGTAGCACCTTCTTAACTATTCAAAAACTCGAGGACCTGGTCCAAATCATTTTGGTTGAGTTTTGTCTTGGTTCTTTGTTTTATGTTAGATATGTCTTTCAGAGTTATCTTTTTCCCTGAATCTCTCGACTTTCTGCTGAATTAGTTTGCTGTTAGCTTTTAAACTTAACGCTTTCTTTATGCCATTTCGTACTTCTTCTGGCACCAATCTCTGCCTTGGGAGGTGGTCATAGAGTTCTTTGGTTAACGAGTGGTTGTGTTCTTCCTTTAGACGGACAAATTCCAGGGCTTGGCCATCAGCTGACAACGAAACATTTTGAAGGGACAACCTTGGCGAAATGATTTCGTTCTTCTTTTTCGCTCCTTGGACGCGTTGGGATGACCTCCAAATTTGCATCGAAAAAATAGAAAGTAGTACTTTAAAGAGGCTTTAGCATTTGCAACTCTTTTTGGAGATAATTTTCTTGCACGTTCTAGAGTCCTGGAGTCTTTCTTAATCAACTCACAGTAGTTTGCTTCTTCGTACGCCTTTTTGAAAGTGAAAAGGTCTTCTACATGTAAGTTGTTAATTTTCTGGCCCACGAAGAAAGGACTTTGCTGGCCAGTAACATTTCTAGGTGTCCTCGGGGTCTTTTGACTCCTGGCTGCTGGTTGCATCAAATACGTCATCTTGACTATCACCACCAGCATTGTCTTTGCTTCCACCATCAGCAACATCTTCTAGATCTTCTTGTTCACTCTCACTATCTCCGTCATCTTTACTATCACTACCACCACCGTCTTTGCTCCCACCATCAGCAACATCTTCAATTTCACTCTCACTATCTCCGTCATCTTTACTATCACCACCGGCATTGTCTTTGCTTACTCCATCAGCAATATCTTCAAATTCACTCTCACTGTCTGCGTTATTTTTACTATCACCACCAGCATCTTCTTTACTTACACCATCAGCAACATCTTCAATTCTGACTGATCTTGTGCAGTTGTCTTCAAAAGCATCGACATCATCAGAGATTAAAGTAATCACGTCATTTTCAAGAACACTATCATAATCTTCCTCCTTGACGCCAATGGAAATCGCATCTCTTTCATCACCATCAACATCTGTTACACAGTAATCGCTAAAAGGTTGACATCGACCTGCTGATAACAGCCAAGAGATTATGGCGCATCTTAAAAGTCAGAATGCTTTGTTGGACGTTATCCACGTCAGAGATGTTGGGAGGTTTGCTGAGCTTCGAAGGAATGTTTTTCTCCAAATATTTGTAGCACGAGAAGCGATGGCAGCAAGGACTGCTATGGCAACTCCACAAATATTGCCACAACTTTGCAACGGAATGTTCTTCAAACACCGGAAGAGCACACATGCGATAATGCTTTGCTTTCGAGGTGACCGACTATGGTTCCTTTGAAGGGGCGGGATGGAGTTGACACTTCATAAATCATGGACACAATAGGTAAGACAAGTTGTTCTAAGTCATCAGGGGGATGCCATTCATTAGTATCACAATAATACCATGTATTTGTTGTGAGGTCTAAGTACAGTAGACTCCAGTGGCATCCAGGATGGACTGGAGTGCTAAAAAACACATTTCCGGATGATTTTCCCATGTTGGTAATGAAAGTTACATACTTAGTCGATCCCTTAATCTGGACTTGCAAAACCTCACGTTGATGTTCTTTGTCCATTTGAAGAAATTCGTTGAGCATGTGAACTGATGTTTCTGTACATGCTTTTTGCAGAATCTCCACTATGCCAGCGAGAATACTACCGTGGATCCATCAGTGTTCTTACCAGGAATTTCTTTCAGGGGGTCAAAGGGCCAACCAATCCGAAATTTAGGGGCCATTTAGAAAACTGGATGGGCCATTTCCAAAATCTTAAAACAATGAATAATAATGTTTTTAGCCAGTAACTCTGTTGCAAATCTACGACAATGTAAGACAGTTTTATTAGTAGTGACAACACAATAAAATTTCGCTGGGCAGCCATAATTGGGCCATCAATAAACAGAGGCAGTTAACACAGACTAATCCCAGACGTCTTGGCGATGGCGGCTATGTTGGATTCGTGGCGTTTCATGTGGACTTTCACCTTGTTTATTGACAATATAATGCGACTTTTATTATTTCAAAAGTACTCTAAATCTTTTAAACTAGCTGGAAGTATTCTTTGGATAATTTATGCGCCCTTGGGGGCGCACAGATTTGACATTTGTGCGCCATTTCTGATTTTTATGCGCGAATCCTGCAATGGCGCGGCCTGGTAAGAACACTGGATCCATTCTTTACCAGCAACAGTGGCCAAATCTGAAGCTAGTATAATATAATTTTTTTCCAGTGCACAATTGCCATCGGGATTGTTGAAAATACAATTGGCGAAAGTAGAGCAGTCCTTATTCTGCAGAACTATGGCAAGCCAAATGTTGCAATATTCAAAAGACAGACATTTAGTCAATTCAATGACGATTTATTCTATTCAGTGACGATTTAGTCTATTAAATGAAATGATTTATACGATTCAATGAGCTCATTCGATTCAATGAAATGATTCATTCAATTCAATTCAATGATTCATTCAATTCAATGATCCTGGGGAGGGAACGGTCAATCTCTCATGTCTGACAGCAGGAACGCCTGGCATTTGATGAAGAGTAACTTTTAAACATGGATGAAGAAATACCAGAATATCTTATCTCAGTTCTTGATAAAACTGAATGCATCTTTGATTCCAATCATCCAGCCGACATGAATACCATAGAAATGCATGAAGTTGTTCTAGATAGAATTGTTAGCTTTTTACGAGAGATTAGTGAAATCCAGTGTGATGATCAACAAGATTATAGACCTATGTAAGCGGTTACTTACGCTCCCTTGGCCCGAGGGTCCAAAGAAGCAGGGTATGAGAAAGTATTGCTAGACTAGACCCTAAGAATTCTGCTGGGGTGTAGTAGTCTCTCGTAGAAAATATTATGTACCTTGGCCCTATTCCCTTTGGCACCTTGATGGCCATCACTCACTAATACGCTGGGGATTAGTCATTCATGGTTGCATTGATGGGTTTTCAAGAAGAGTGATGTTTCTTCAATGCAATGACAACAACCTCTCTGAGACCGTTTTGTTGTTATTTATAAATACTATTGATGGTATTGGAGGATTGTGGCCTTCCCGAATACGTGTGGACAGAGGAGTGGAAAATATACTAGTGTGTGATGCTATGGTTGAGGCTCGTGGCCAGAACAGAGGCAGCTTTAAAGCTGGACCATCAACCCACAACCAGAGAATTGAACGTCTTTGGAGGGATGTATTCCGCTGTGTTGCACATTACTTTTACTATGTTTTCTATGCCTTGGAGGACTCTGGCATCCTTGACATTAGTAACCAAGTTCACATGTTTGCATTACATTTCACATTTTTGCCCAGAATCAACCAAGCTTTTAACAACCACAGCATTCGAACAGCAAGAAACTTGTCACCTTACCAACTGTGGTTAAATGGCATGATGCACCAGGATAACCCTTTGGCTAAAGGTGAACTTGATGAAGACCCAATAGACTTTCATAACTATGGTCAGGATGCTGATGGACCTTCTCCCTTTGAGGAAAGTGACAACAATGTCCAAGCCCCTTCTATTGATTTAGATCATGCAGAGAGCATAACCACCCAGCTCAAACAAGCTATTGATTCCTTGAGGTCCACTACTGAAATGGGGATTGATATTTATATTGAAGCTCTTGCATTTGTAGAGAATCTCATTACTGAACTAATACATTAGGTGTAAAACTTCAGAATATTTGTATTTTAATATCCAGACATTTTATGTCACCTGAGAAAAACTTGTTCTTTATTTATCTAACATAGTAGAAGAGTTATCTTTTAAATTGATTATGACAAAACTCTGATAATGAACTCTAACGATAACAAAACCATGTGACTAAAAAGGAAAGCTTACTTCTTACTAAAGCCAAGTGAATAGAAGGATTTCACTGTGGCCATGTTTTTGGACAGGAATAATGCAAAATATTTGCACCACAAAATAATTATACTCTCCAATTTATTTCCTGCCAAAAAGGCATTTTTAAATACTAAATCATGCAGATCAAAAAGCACTTCAGTATCTGGTAAATGTTTTTCTCCAGTTGGTCTTGGAAGCTGTAGTGCATTGACACAAGTGTTGGCAGTTGGCAAGAAGGAATTACTAACTTCATGAAAAGTTAAATGTGAATGAATTGAAAATCCTAGAACGGGTTCTTCATCGGTCCCTATGGCAAACTGAAGAATGCTTCCCAGCATCAAACCAGCCCTTCGACCACCTGCAGAAAATAACAGAAAGCTACAACAACAACCATCTTTGAAATGAGTTTGTTAAAACCCTATATTTTGATATCACCCTTGCAAACGAAAGATTTTAACTACGGACAAATGAATCACTTATGGCTCAGTTGCTACTCTTCTTCAACATAGAATAGGGAATGTGATTGGAGATGGGGGTAGTAATGGTATTTCCCAATTTGTTGAAACAATATATTTAATGTTTGTACCACTTCACACAACAAACAGCAGCGCACTTACTTGCAACTTCCCTTAGATACTTTTGGAATGCTGCATAAACAGCACTTTCATACTTTCTGGCATTTGAACCTTCTTCCCTAAACTCTGGTTTCAAAAAGTTATCAATCGCCTTAACAGTAATATTTTCGTGGGCTTGTCTGAAAAGATTTCAATCTGAAAAAAAAAGATTATTACTTGGTGGAATATTTAGGCAACGTAATGATAATAGCGATTGGTAACACTACATTTAGGAAAATGAAAATCGGAAAATCAATGCTTCTTAGTACATGTGCAGAAAAAAGATGACTAAACTGTGCTCAAAATATTAGTAATATATAATCAATCTTGTTCACATTGTAATAAGTCACCATTTTGTTCCAACTAAAGAAGGTTATATCAAGAGATGTTTAAGAGAAATTATCAAACACCTAGCCACACCCATTCCTCAAACTCCCCAAGCCCACAGAATTCTTTGGCTCAGTTAATTAGCAACAATCGTCTTGCTATTCTTGTGGTATAAAACAAATTCGAATGAGAAAGGAAACTCCCAAAATACTCAGGTAGTTGTAAACTGACGCTATATAATACAAATGACCTATTCATTCAAACATAGGTGGGGAGGACCTTAGGAGACATTGTGTTCTATTGCTTTTTCACCTGCCATGTACTCGGCAAATAGTTATATAAATAAAATATTAATTGATTCGTAATAGCATATTACTTGGTAGATCCCAACTTTCTTAAAACCAACTTTCAGTTGTTCAAGGAAAGGGTCTTTTACGCTTGGGCTGAAGACATATTCTATAATGTCTTCTGGTAAGGTTGGGATCTTCCCATCTTGAAGAACACTTAATCCTGTTAAGGAATAATTCTAATATTAATTGGTATTAATTCAATTATTAATTTTAATTGTGTTTACTCAAAAACAAGACCATTTTGTACCTGTTCATGCCAGTTGGAATTAGTTCAGACAGTTTCATTGTAAATATAATTTCTTGACTATCATTTTCAGATCAAAAACCATTTCTCACTGACCACAATAGGCACTTACGAAAAAATATCACCATCATGGTAGTTCAGTCTTAGAAAATTGTCCTAGAATTCTGATTTTGAGATGCATTTGTGAAGGGGGATTGAAATTTCGTGGCTTTTCAGTACCCTTGACATATTCACAGACCAAAATCAAAATGTCCTATTAAAAACATCAAAATTTAGTGACTTTTCTATGACATTGTAAACCCTGATGAACAACAAACACAACAAAAACTGAATGACCTGTGTACCAGTCTCATTCTATCATTCTTTTTCTTGAAAAACTGAATGATTTTTTCCTTTAAAGATTCTTAAACTTACCAAAAATTATCCCAATAGTTTTGTAATCTTCTGCCAAATGGGGTTGTAGCCCATTTTCAAAGAAATTTGCAGAAAATCTCTCTAATTATCAGTTGAAAGAACTCCCTTCTTGGTCCTCCTAGGTCTTCTGGTTCCTAAAATTCAAAAAGTCATTTCCAAATATATTCACTTTGTAATGGGAATGTGTCATCGAGTTTGCTAAAATACTGCTATTGTTATTGATAAAGGCCAAAGTGAATTCCCCAAAAGATCCCTCAGCAAGGTGTTAATCATAAGTAGCAGGGTGGGGGAAAGTAGCATTCTTAGCAAATCCAAATACACCTTAATAAAAACAAATTTTCGTAACCATAGCAAAATTTATGGAAGCTGTTGCTCACTACTCCAGTGGAGTGAGCTGAGAGACTAGAGCTGCTGTACTTCGAAGAAAGACATTGGAGAACATATAGTTAATATGTATTGTACAAAATTCTTAAATCAATACTCACCTCCCCATAAAACTGCACTTTCAATGTCTTTCTCAAGTTAGTTAAGCCATTAATATCCCCAAAGGCTGTTGGAATCAGATTGTATCGATCAACCATTATGTAGTTTGTGAGCCCTTCAGGTGCTTGACTCTGGTCCAGCACATTTAAAGGCCTACCAATTACCATTATCTTTTGGTAGTATCGCAATATTTCTACTGGGTTGGCTATCTTATTCTGTCTGCAATACTCTATTGTCTGCTTGACTAACTCAGAGATTTCATCCACCACGTCCAAGAAGGTAGCAGGCTCTTTGTTGGAGTCTTTTTCATCAAAAAGTGATTACAATAGTTCTAGAAATAGGCATATCATTAGTTTAAGTGGAAACAGTCAAGGAAATGAAATGCAAGATGTAAATGATAACTACTGACCATTATTTACAGGGAAGGAGGCTGGTGAACATGAGGGGGAGTTGTTTGATGTTCTTCATGGACACCTGCCTGATGTTCATGTGTACGCTGATGACACGCAATCGTATTTATCGTTTCGATCGAACTCTGTACCTGATCAGAATAATGCAATTGCTGCCATGGAACAATGTGTGAATGCTATTCGCAACTGGATGTTCTCAGAGAAACTAAAACTAAACGACGACAAAACTGAATTCTTAATCATTGGAACTAAAATGCAGTTGGAAAAGATCAGCRTGAATCAACTAAATATTGGTGATGTTAAAATCAAGCCAACAGACATTGCCAAGAACTTAGGAACATGGTTTGACACAAATATGTGTCTTACAACTCAAATTTCTAGAACTTGCAGAGCTGCGTTTTATTATATACACAATTTAAGGCGCATAAGGAAATATCTTACTAGAGAATCTGCAGAAACTTTAGTTCACACATTGATAATGAGTAAAATAGATGTACAAAAAATACCTGTAATCTGAGATCCATTCTGTCTTTTCTGTCAAATAACGCCAAATAACACAAAGTTAACTTGTGTAGTTATGAAAAGGTTATTTGTTATTTGATATCAAAATTGTAAATTATCTCTGAAAAGCCCTCTAGGACGACAAAAAACTAGCAAAAGTGAAATATAGCACCACACATGCATGCTTCTATAAAAATGTACATTAGTGATCGAACTGTGGCCTGAGCTATGATCTAACAACCCCAGTTTAAATAGAGTCGAGATCATATAAAACTTTCCTGTAAGCTGCAAAGAAACCAGGAAAGAAAGCAAAAAAAAAACAAAACAAAACAAAAAAAACTTGAATGATGAGAAAGGAAATTTTTGCTTACCTTGAATTTATATTAATTTATATTGACTTTTATTCTCCTTTGAAAATGTCTACACTTTGCTGATATTTCCCGCCAACTGACATTTCCCGCCATTGTCACGAGGAAAAAAATTACAATAGTCACGCCATTCTTTGTCACGGCATGCTTATCAAGTGTGGTGGGGAATACCGGTCTTTTCGAACCAAAGTCTTTTCGATCCAGGTCTTTTCGAACCACCTATATACACTTTCGATCCACCTATATACACATTCGATCCACATACATACACATTTGATCCAATATAGTTGTGAAATATTTTATAGATGTTAAGTGTTTTCTTTTAGAAATATTACAGAAATATCACAGAAGAAGTGAATTAATCCAACTGAGTGAACCAAGTATCGTGTGTGATCGTGTGTGATATGTGTTAGTATCGCTTACGAAGTCAATAAGTTAGCCCCCATAGTCACTTCCAACGTAAAGTCTTTAGCCAAGAAAAAATGTTTTCTCCTTCATTTACGTGAATGTCCTAGTGAATAAAGTGAAGGAATATCAGGAAGAAGTCCAAAACTTTAGAAGCGAATGATTACTGTTGTGTGACAAGCGTGTATGACAATTAGTATGTGTGTTGTTACTGACTCTTCAATGAAACCGGTAAATCTTCTATTTGGTAACGAGTTATTTATTGATTTTTGGAATCTTCTTCAAAAACTTTTGTTATATTCAAGATGCTTTAAAATACCTTTCAAACAAATAAAGTAGGGGAGCGAACATCGCGAATGAGTTTAAAAAAGTCTGTAAAAGACGTGAACGAATAGATGTTGTGTGACGTGTTACATGTGAAACTTGTCAATGAAACCGGCAACTATCCGATTTATGTAAGTAATATTTGCTTGTTTGCCCAAATCTTTCTGCGAAAACTTTTTTTTATTATCCAAGAAGCTTTAAAATACCTGTCAAAAGAATAAAAACAGAGAAACATCACAAAAGAATAAAGAGAAAACAGATAATTCACGAATTAAAGGAGCGATACATAACACAACACATTTTATATACACATACAATAGAAAAAGCAGTTCGAGATAAACATAAAACCAGTCTTATTAAGCAAAAAAAGTCTTATACACGCATTTTATAATATATTTTATATTGAACTCACGGCAAATAAAGTAGGGGAAACATCGCAAAGGAGTTAAAAATTTAAGACACGAACAAAAATATGTGTGACAACAAGAGTGTTAAATGTGAAACTCGTTAATGAAACCGGCAAACTAGAGTCACTATCCGATTTGTGTATTTGATTGAAATATTTTGCTTGTTTGCCCAAATCTTGAGCACAAAAACACAGTTATTTTCTCCCATAATGTTTATGTTAAACTCATGGCAAATACATTAAGGGAAACACATGGCAAATGAGTTAAAACGTTGTGACAAATGTTTGTTGTTCGGTTGCGAAGGATGCTAAGAAGTGGAGTTTCTTTCAAATGAACCGTTTGTATAAGTTTTTACTAATAGACTAAATAGTTTCAGAAGTCAACAGTTTTCATTTTGATTTAGATGTTGATTAACTTTAGAAAAAAACTTTAATATTCAAGTATGTGAAACACATAAATAAGCTTAATCAATCAGAACTGAATGGCGTTTTGAATTCATTATTTCAATCCAAAACGATTTGATCGATTACAAAAACAGTTAGCATTTCATACGCTAAACCTAGCCACTGATATTTCCACTTCATGTTTATACACAGTTATTAGACACCATAAACAAGAATTTAAACGATTTTCTACTATTCAAGACAGGTTAAAGGTGTTTGTTTGAAAAAGTCTGTGACATCGATGTGTCATCTGATGCCCAGCCAAATTCATAGACGCGCATAGTTTTGATTTCTCTTTTGATCATAGTCTTTTATTCGGTGCTCAAGACAACTTTTTATAAACTATACTCTTTTAAATTAACTATGTACACAGCATATAGGACGTGTTATATGCTTTAGTTATATAGGTGGATCAAAAGTATATATAGGTGGTTCGAAAAGACCTCGACCTGGTTCGAAAAGACCTGGATCAAAAAGACTTTGGTTCGAAAAGACCGGTTACCGTGGTGGGAACTAAATTTCTTTATATAAAGTGAAACATTGCTAACTATGAGTAAATTAAGTATAAGAAAGCAACTACTTTTTCTGTTTCCTTGTTGGTCTATTTCTTTTGAGAATATTGTGTGTATTTTTTTTCGTTTTGTTGATTGCGTCCATGGAGTTTCGTGTCTGACAGTCTTCTCACCGCCGTTCATGCATACTTATTTTAATGTTTACTTGAATAAATTACCGTGGATACACTATGTAATTGTCAGCTCTATGGTGTGAAAATGAAGCGTGAATGAGATCAATTCGACTTTCAACAAAGCCGCTCTAAGTTTAGTTGGTATATTAAAAACTAGATGTTAGAATACGCCAGTAAAGTTGGAAATTCTATTACTGTCGGATACGGAATATTTTATCCGACAGTCCGTGGTTGGCAAAATGTTTCTAAGTTGCACTCAAATTGCGACTCACCTATAGAGAGCCGAGCGTTTACAGATGTTGTTGGTCGAGATTTGGGGCAACCAAGTTATAGATTAGGACCGTCTTATCAAACTTCTTATGTTTACAATGTAAAAGATTCAATGGAATTTATAACATTTTCAAAAATTTTTTGACTGTTGGACACGGAGTTATTTTGTAACCCTGTCCGACTGTCGGACACAGAGACACTTTGATCAAATTTGGACTGGCGTCAGAAAAAACTGTGCAATGTCACAGACCGCTTTGATATTGTTCTTGCCGTAATTTGCCTTGTTGTTTGGAGATGAAATGTAATAATAATAATAAAATTATTGAGTATTTTACAAAGTTTCATTACTTTACATTACTTTATCCTATTGAGAAATTAGATATATAGAATTTAACTTACGATGCGCGTAATGCACTAGTCAATGTAAATCCCTGCACCCCCTTAGCCGAGATAATTTTTACTTATCTTTTACTTATTTTATTATTTTAATATGTTTTATATAAATTAGCATAATAACTGTTCATACTTTTTGCTGACTGAAGAAAAATAAGAAGAATTTAGAAAGTTTTGGCACAAACCGTGATGCACTGAAGTACATTTTTTAAGCAATTGAAATATAGTATTCAATACAACGACTTTTGTATGATTAAAATAATACAATTTAGGATATTTATGTACTAAATTTGATTTATTTAACGGTGTGGAAGTAGACCATATCAAAAATCGGCTACTCTGTAGTCAGGCAGTATCATAAAGGGGCTTAATATTAAACAAAACTGACTTTCTTACCTCGTTAGCAAATTCAGAGTAGCCATGCGACACCACTGCCCTTCTTTTTCTCCTTTGAACGTCCCTTATATAAAAGCATTTTTTGTCTTTTAAACATTTTTTAATTACTAGATACAGGTTTCGTGCTACTCCTTAAACTCCTTGAATTTAATTCACGTTTTCTAGGGCACTTGAAAAGCTTTTAGATTTTAGCGAAACTCCTTGAAAACTCTTTGAATTTTTGCTTCAATCATTGCTTGCATGGTTCTGAAATAGATCTAGTCAGAAAGAATGGAAAATCTGAATGTTGGCCATTAGCAAGCACCATGTAAAACCTTGGCATATTTAGCTGAACATACCACTTGAAAATTCATTTTTGGGTCCGTGTATACTCCTTGAATAGTCCTAATTTCAAGTGGTTATCTCAGCACGAATCCTGTAGATAATAACACATTTGAGATCGAAAATAAGGCGGGAACTGAGATTTGCGTGTCTTCTGGGTAATTTTCAAGATGGTGGATTTTCAAGATGGCGGCTAGCTAGACCCAGGCTTTGCGCGACCGTGTAAAACATCCCCCACCACAGACACTCATGCTATGTCAAATATCGTGAAACTCCCCACCCAAGGAAAAGAAAAAAAATTTGTCAAATTCCCCAGGTATGTCCGGGGTTAGAAACATCATAAAATGTAAAATGATTCGGCCACTTATGGAACTCATTGTGAGATGCAAAAAAATCACCTTGAAATAACTATGCAAATCTACACATGACGTTTTCTCTTGATTGACAAAAAGACCTGGCCAATCTCTGATTGACTCCTAACAGTGAATGGGTCGTATCCACCTAGGAGAACAGGGCCATAGATCAGGGACTTGGGGTGTACAATTTCTATGTCATCTCTTCTGGGCCAGTAATAAGTGATAGCACCTTTAGATTGCAATGCATGGAGAAACTATAATAATATATATTAATAATTTATAATATATTAAAATTATACATTAAATTTATATGGCGCTTAAACTATAACATTTTAAAGCGCTCTACAAAAATAAAAATAAAAATACTGAATTGAAAAAAAAAATATATATATATATATTTACAAAATAATTAAAAATTATTTGTGTTTGATAATAAAAAATCGTAAAATTCAGAGATGATCATACAATTGAGTCAATAATAAGCTTAAATCTAAGCATTCCATCAGACACAGCTTAAAGCCCTCCAACGTAGTACTTCTTGATGTAATCAACAACATAGTAGCTCTCACACTCTGGCTTAGTTCCTGGAAGCAGGTTCAATCTCTCCTGGTGCAGCTCAAGAATCATTCCTTCGCGGAACGCTGGCGCTGGTTTCTTTGTTTGGTTTGCAGCATAAGGTTTCTGTAAATAACAAACGTAATAGAAGTACCCTACTTGAAATGTGGCATCCACTCCCATTGCACAGAACTTTGATGGGTTGGTACATATCTTTCCACATCTATCAGCTGTTGCTGAGATGCAAGAAAAACAATGGGATCTGGATGAATGTGAACTTCACGGATAAAAAGTTCTTTCAGCGACTGCTCATCTTCCTTTGCCTTGCTAATCACTCCTAACGAACTGTATCGACTCATTAGCATTTTGGCCAACAGATGAAAAGAATAAATTGAATTCGTTCACGACTAACTTGTCATCTTTACTGAATGATCTACGAGCATTCAATTTCGATGGAATGTACATCTTGATTGTCTTCCACAAACAATTAGTATTGTTGACATTGTTTTTATTTTGTTCATGCACAATTTCCCTCTCAGCCATTATTATCTTGCGTTTTACTTCTCTTTTAAATTTTTTGTAAGCTGACCAGGCCAGAGGGTCATTGTTTTTTTTTTGCGAGTTCTCTCCAAAAATCTCTTGTCTTCATTAAACTTTTGATTTCCGGTGTTACAAATGGGCTAGGGCGTCAACGTCAACGTCATTTAAAACATCATTCAATAAGATGTTGAAAGCAAAAAATTTATCTTCGATATCAGCGAATATAGATATAGTTGACCAGGGTACAAAAGATGTAAGCTCTGAAAGAGTTTTTGGGTCATAGCTCTTAAAGGATCTCGTAGTAACATAGGTAGGCTTTGGACGGTCGTTCTTTAGGCGCAAAGTGGCAAATACCAGGTCATAGTCACTTATAGATGATGGGAATACACTTGAATTCTGTATTAGTTGGTCATTTGTTGTTATAATGACATCAAGGAGTGGATCTTGATGACTGCGTTACTCTCGTTGGTTGTGAAATTGCCTGAGGTTAAATGAACAAAATGTTTCTAATGCAAGTGCTCCAGGATGGAGTTTGGACAGGCAAAGGTGGGGAGCTTTATAACCGTTGTTTGGATGTCTGTCTCGTAAAGTCTGGCATTTGTTTAGCAGGTTACCATGTGGCAAACCAATCATAAAATACCTTCTTTTTCTTTTTGGTCCTGATACCTCCCCTACAAAATGGAAACGTTGTGCAATAGTACCCAGGATCTTCAGGACATTACCCATTAAGATGTTTGCGGGCTTCTGCTATAGAGTTTCGGTCTACAGTCCGATCAATTAGGAAGTACCGGCTGTCAATCAATGTCACCATGTTGTCAAGTGATTAAGAGAGGGCAAAGCCAGACGATCATGTGACTTGATCAATATTAGCGTGTATTTACGTTTTATATGATGCATTTCGATTTTAAAGCAAGTTATAAAATCCCCTTGCGATTGTGCATGTCCGTGAAACTCGATGGCTGCGACAGCCTAATTACGTATGCCAAAATCTGATTCTGATACTAGTAAACCGTCCCAACCAGGTAATCCGGTCTACCCTGCCTCCAGGGTCTTGTTCATGGTAAAAGTGGTTCTTTAAACCACCTTGATGATTTTTTGACAGCTCATCGGGTGTAGTCTTAGCATGTCTTCTTCCTTTCTTGTCTTTTTTGAGCTTGAAGCTTGATGGTTTTCATTTGATTTGACCTTCACGTCTTCTTCTACACCGAAACTGTAAGATTCATAGAAGAGAAAATGGGTGGCATGGATTGAAAACTGGACATTTTTTCGGGCACTATAAATCACTGGAAGTGATGGGTTGCTTGTGCTCAACATTTTCCTTTCCTTTGAGCTCTTTGTACCCCTCATCTCTTTTTAGTGCGAAGTTCACAGTTCAGCTGGAAGTAAAACTCCACTCTTAAAAAAAAAAAAAAAAA
>NW_022258147.1:0-11466 GCF_009602425.1 Actinia tenebrosa
GGGGGGGGAAGGGGGGTAGTACCCGACGATACTCGAAAACGCTGGGGAGTCAGGATGTCGTGGAGGTAAGACGCTCGCCGTTCGAATCGCGCCATGTGAGCTGAGTTGGTTGGTTCTCTAATTGACTCCAAGGGTTTTTCCTCCCTTCTCTCAATCAACCTTTACTAATTCAAACTGGTTAGAGCTGTTCTCCGGGATCATACATGGATTGTATAGCGGCTTCCAGAGGCGCCTTCACATGCTTTCAGTTCGACCCCGTTGAGCTGCGCCACTGCTGTACTTGCGGTAGTGACTAGCGATGAAAAAGGTTTTTTGTTGAATAACCTATGCAGTCTATTTCTCTCCGCATCCCACCTCCGTCCGTCGAAAAATGCCCCGGGGAATTTAATATTGAGAATAAACCTGGAGCGTCGTTTATTTTGGCAAAAAGTCATTTAAAGAAATTAAATTTTTTCTTTTCATTTTGATTTCAAAAATAATCTTATATTGGAAACTGATTACCGCTTAAATAATTTCTAACTTTATTTCTGTTTTTAAAATTCTATTCAAGTTTGATTGTTCTTGCATGTAAGCATTACCTAGAATCGGTTTCAAAACTTAGAGAGAGAAAACTATATATTTGGATTTCTGGTCGAAACAAAGTTCAGTGAAGTCGAGTAATTTTTATAGTGCGAACAAAAGGATTGCACTTGGTTTCGAAGAGAAACACATTTAGAGCAGAAACTTCTTGTTTCAATTCCACATGTCATTTCTGTGTACACGGTATACTGAAAGCAGTGTGCATAATAGAGCAAACATCAATTCTAGACAAGAAATTTGAGTGCAAATGTTTCAAGATGGACGTCAACTTTGACGTGGCTGTCAACTTGTGAATGCTTCCTGATTGCTTTTCTATTTGCTTTCTTTATGTATTTTAAAAACAACGTTGAAAAATAATTAGACGGAAGAATAGGCGTGAATTGAGCCCGTTTTGTAGCATAATTTTCGTCTATATTCTTGTTTTCAATCGTTAAAAATGAAGTCAGTTAACCTGGAAAAAAAAGAGAGGATTCAATGCTATTTGAAAAAATTGAAACATGATGAAAAAGATCTGAGCCTTCTTAAAAGACTCGTGATAATTCATATTTAATCAAAACCTTATGTTAAAAATACCCAAAGCAGTCAAGAATTTCGTAATATCCGTTTAGAATTGATGATACTAGATTAATCGAAAAGCGATATGAGGTGGGTAAAATCGATTTGATGAGCCGTTAGCAGGTGTGTATATGTGTTGTTCGTGTTAGAGGTAACTTGATAAGATCGAGCTGAATTGGTCTCTCAAAACAAAACTCTAACTTTAGCCCACTGGAAAAAACAGCGACTGAAGTTTAAGTCTTCGAATTTACTCTTAAATACTGAGTATTCTTTTTTATTGCTTAGCGAGAGCATTCAAAAGAGAGGTTGTTTGTTGACATAACCAAGTCCTGGCGAGATACAAACTCCCCAACTCAGTCTCTTAAACCCTCGACTCTAAATCAAGATTTTTGTCGATAAGAGAGTCCATATTCACTAAAATACTTGTCGAAAATTAGTGTTGTTGAAGAAAAATTGCACTTCTGAATATATTATTCAAATTTATTCCTTCATTTTTAGATTGTATTTATCGAAGAACAATTTTTCAGTAAACATTTATGAATCTTGTTTGCAGTTCAAAATTTTATTTAGAATTGAAAGAACATGATTTGTTAATGAAAGTTTACGGTAATATTTTCTAAAGTTGTTAAGTAAATATAGTAGAGGCAGTGACAGCTAAAAAAACATTGTAGCTTTACACGCCTACGTTTTAGAGAAAGATGATATTAAGAGGGCATGAAAATTTGAGAGCAAAACTGGAGCAAAATTTGAATTGCACGCAAAAAAATAGTGAAGTTGGTGCTTTTGTTGTGAAGACGAAGCTCATACGAATTAAGTCTAGGATGTTTTCCAGGGAAACTCAACAAGGCAAAGCAAAAGGAACAAATATGTCATGTATAGGATGTGACATATTATTTTGAACCACGCTCACTTTAAGGTTTAATATTCTGATCAATACAGGGTCATTTATTGGTGGAAAAACCTCATTTAGAGACGTTCTGTGAGATTATCGATTGGAGCGAAGGGCATTTAGCGTCTAAACAGCGGAAACTCGCTTCTTGGTGTTGTATGACCTGAAGAAAAAGGCTTCAAAAACACTAACTGTTATCCCAGATTTTAAAATAAACGGCGCCAGGAAAGGACGTTTTATGATTACGGACACGCTATTTTCTATTATGTCTTTGGCCGTCACTATTTTCAAGTTCTCGAGAGATTCTCATTAACTTTGCCGTACATATAAATTTTGTTATTGTTCGGCGGGTACTGAAGGCGATCAGTGCTAGATTTGAATCATAACTGTGACGTATTAGCAAACAAAGACGATCGAAAAAAAAAACTCAGTTTCGAAAACATCTTTACTAAAATCCTCGCTACTTGAGATTAAAGAAATCATCCGTTCCACAAGTTTTGCCGCTTTATCGCCAAGACTTGACATTTGATTACATTTTGGTCATCAGCCGGCTCAATTGATCAAATCTGCTCCAGTTCTCCTATATTACGAATAAATACTCCTGGCCTATCAATCAAGAGTGTTAAATCGATCAGATGTGTTGCAAGGTGAAGCGGTGGTAGAAAAACGTCGTACGTAGAGAGATCTCGAATTGCGAAAAAATGGAATCCGCCCAATCTTTAGGTCTAAATTTTACTACAAAAATGCCATCTCAAACGCACCCTAAGTCAGGGTCGTCATCATCTATGGACATAGAGGACATATTTCGAGTTATTTTTTCTGTTATTTTGATCCCAATAATCGTGTTTGGTAATATCCTAGTCATGGCCGCCTACAAGACGAACCGCAGACTTCGTACAGGAACCTATACGTTGCTGGTCAGCCTCGCGTTTTGTGATTTCTTGGTTGGAAGCGTTTCTGTGCCATTATGGATGTACACGTCTCTCAGCAACTGGAAGACTGGCGAGTTTCTTAATTCATTTTTCATGGGGTTTGATTATCTCACTGCGTTATCATCGTCCATGCACTTGACCGTGATTTGTATCGAAAGATGGTTGGCTATTTCAAAACCATTTCTGCACCAGGTCTTCAGAAGTGAGCAATATTACGCAGCAATTGCCCTTGTGTGGTTAATCGCTCTCACTCTAAGCTCCTTGGTGTTTATACCAGAAGTTATTCATCCAGGGCGAATCTATATCCTCGTGTTGGTAATCTTTGGATTCGTGGCCCCATTCATCGCCATCAGCTTCGTCAACGCTTACATCTTTAGAGTCGCTCAAAAACTTATTCACCAAGAACCGATGGCATCCACCGACTCGGCTGAAATCGAACAAAGAAACAAGATCCAAAAAGAGCGCCGAACTGCAAAGACTCTCGTCATCATTACAGCGTTGTTTTTCTTTGAGCTTCTACCAACTTATGTGCTGGCTCTTTTGGGCGGGTTTTGCCTAAAACCGTGCCTTATTTCCATTGGTTGGAAAGGAATCAAGAGCGTTATGAATTTCGCTAAGTGGATGCAGTATAGTAATAGCGGAATTAACCCATTTGTTTACGCGTTTCGAGATGCGGAGATGAGGAAAACTTTTAAGCGATTGTTCACGAGAAATATGCTGTTTCGACGAACTCATACCGTGGGAAATATAAGCCAAACGGAACGCCAGTCAGCACAAAGCCAAGCTCATTTGTAAGCGACAAGGACAAAGAAAATTGTGTTTCAGGCAAATTGTATTCGAGTTAAGGCCAAATTATTTATTAGCAATGAATAGTGTGAGTTAAAAGTTCTGCGAAATCGCGTATTGCATTTTACGCCCGAGTTTTGGCTAAGAAATTTTCTGAAGTATTAATAAATTAAATAAACTTCCTTCGTAATATGCCCAAGATTACTAACGAGCAAAAAAAACTTTAGAAAATTGTACAATTTAAGCCACGAAAGTAATATATTTGGGTCTTAGAAACTTATACCGTTTAAGAATAATAAAAGATAGAAAGGTTTGTCGGCGTTTAAACAGCCGTCACCCTTCACCGTAGATATTATTTCTACAAAACAAAGACTCACTGCGCATGCTTGTCGGAAAATCGGCGGGAAAATCATCTGGCAATCGCGTCGAAATTGGCGGGAAAACGACGAGTGCACAAATACTTATAAATAAACTATAATAATAAATCTTTATAAATAAATTAATTTATAAGTACAGTTGCTATTTCCTATAACCTTGTAATGCTAGTATTGAAATCGATGAAAAATAAAATCTTTCAGGACCAAAGTCAAAAACTGTAATAAAAGCTGTCAATAAAACGTTAACATATTTGATAAAGAAAACAGTTATCAAACTGAAGATAATTACGAAAAGCACGGGAAAAAATGAACAAAGTTTATTAATATTTGTTTGTGATATTTTTGCTGTTAATTGCGCTTCAAAAGTTCAAAAGTCGTTGCTTGTTTTCATAGTTTTGACTGCGGATATTCACACCTAATCGTCAAAGCTTCAAATAAACTAATGTACATCTGCCAAAACGTTTGAAAATCAGCGAAAACATGATATGAACAGCATTGCAATAAAAATATAAAACTCATTAATATATTATTGTCACTTTTATCAAGGGCTTATTATCACCGTTTTTTTGTTTTGTTTTGTTTTTTTGTTTTGTTTTGTTTTGCATTTAGTCTGGAAATCCATAATCTCAAGAGAAAAGTGACATCTCAGTTTGAGAGATTTTAAATTTAATTTCTTTCGGTGTTGTTGTTGCTGTTTTTGTCATTGTCTCGTTTTAACAATTTTTTATTGTCGTCGTTTTGTTTGTTGTCGTGAGTTCATTTTTTGTTGTGTGTTTAATTTATATTGTCATTCTGGTTTGTTATCTTTGGTTTATTGATTTTAGCTGTTGTTTTGATTCGCCATTACAGCTTTACTACCTTCCATGAATCATTCTTTCTGTTTTAGAGCTTCATTTATCTTTAATCTCTCTCAATTGATTCATTTCCGCCCGCCAAATGCAAACATATCACGAAGAACAGACATTGCTTCATTATCTGCAAACATCCCAGAGTTAAATATTGATGTGGCAACTCGTAATCTTTTTCAAGCAATGTACAGCTATCCATGTCAGATCCAGCCATCACGTACCGCAAACCTGGACAATTGTTTGCAAATCAGAACTTGCTCTATGGAAATTACCTTAGCGATATTCGGAGAGCAACATCGTGCAAAGAAACTCCGGTCTTTGGAAAAACTACTTTTCAATGATTGGGATCTACTTGATTAAAGTATGAAACCTAAACGCATAGCTTTAAAAATAGAAAAAAATATTAATATTTTTCGTTTTTAGGTTGCTGTTGAAGAAGTGTTTTTTTTTTTTTTTTTTTGACTGATTTCGACTTTTATTTCGTCTTCTTCTCCTTGCTTTCATTTTCTCTCTCCTCTTCTTTCACCTTACTTTCCTATTTTTGCCTTTCTTTCCTTTACAGTTTAATTTCCTTTTAATTTCTCTTCCTTTCCATGTTGCTTTTCTTCTTTTCTTCTTTCATTTTCATTTTCTACTTTCCTTTCCTTCTCTTTTTTCTTTTTCTTTCCAATTTCTTCTTTTTTCCTTTCCATTTTATTTCATTCCTTTTTTCCTTTTCATTTCATTTCATTCCTTTTTTTCTTTTCCATTTAATATTTTTCTAATTTCTTCCGGTTCTACTTCCTGTTTCGTCTGACAGACAATTCCAATGTAAACGAAAAGAAAAATCTGATATCAAATTAAGAAAAGAAATAGTTTGACCATGATATAGGATAAGGCACCTGACCAAGAAGATACTTCTCCAACAGCAATTCTAGAGGTCTGAGGACGTAAACCTTAAAGTGAACGATATCGTGTTCCTTGTAATATGCCACTTCCGGTCCACCTGTCCCGTCTGGAAAACTTCTGGTCAGCGGATACACGTCGAGGACTTCGATGCCCGAGTCACACATGAGTTTGTTGGCATAAGCATTGAAGAGGTCCACTCTCTGTTGAAGTAAGAGATCTATGTCAATATAGTGCAGTTTTCGTATGAATGTGAAAAGCTCAATGCCGTAAGCGTGACGTGTCGTGACCGTGATACTTTCTAGAATTTTAATTTGCTGATTTTTTTCATGCGCAATATGATTGGTCTAAAAGTGCCGTGATCTTGGCGTGACCGTGTCCGCGCCGTGTTTATGATGTGTTACGGGTATTTGATTGGATGGAGAGTAAATTATCAAGCAATGTGATTGGTCTGGCGTATCCCTTGTTGTGTCACGACCGTGTTCGTGCCGTGAACTTTTCAAAGTCATACGAAAACTGCACTATATGGCCTGGAGTGAAGAGGAAGGGTAGAGGGGGAGGGTTTTGTTRCACATATTTATGCATGCATGATGTAATCATTTTGATAATACTTTGTTTAACAGTTGCGCATGATCGAGAGTCTATATTATTTAGAATGTGTACGTGTGCTGTTAGCTTATGCCCTAACATCTCTAAAGGCGCGATTACACTTAGGAGTAATTTTATCTGCAACTTGTCTCGCAACGGCGTTCGACACAAGTTGCATGGAGCATTTTTGCAGCGTGTAACCTAAAGAGCAATTTGAAAAAAAATGTTGCGAGACTGCATTTCGTTTCTACTTTTGGCACTCTTGCAACTTGTGTCGTAACACCGTTGCGAGACAAGTTGCAAGAGAAAATTTGTGCAATCTAGAGCAACAAACTTACCGGCAAATTAAGAAATCTCTTCCTATCCGAGAAAAGAAGTTCGTCTGTGTCTTTCTCCTTGCTCAATGACGTCGTCGTCTTCCATATAACTTTCCCTTTGAATCCTTTGCTACGAACTTCCTGAATCTGCTTCACAACACCCTTCATTAACTCCTGATACCCAACAAAGCTGATCCCCATCGAATAGTGTAACCCCAGATTGAAGATGAACAAACTATTCTCGTCCATATCTGGATTCTCTAGCGCCTCTTTAATATCTTGTATGATTTGGTTGGGTTCAAAGTCCTTTTCGTCCCACGGAGGTATCTCACCATCGTACGGGTAGGCCCACAGTTTTCTAACTTTGCAAGACTTGAACATTTTCTTACATATGGGAGACTTAATCAGGGAAGCGTGGAGCCTATCTGCCTGGGAATCTCCGTATAATAGTAAGGTACTGTATTGACGCTTTCGACCAATAGGAATTGATGTGTTTATCGTACTTTTCGCTGGAACGAATCCAAGTTAAAAACATTATCATTATGTCTGTTTTTGTATTCCGTGTGACGTCAATGTTTTCCCATTTCGAGTCACGTGTCATTCTCTAGAGTATTATATCTTTGTATGATGGTTGCGCATGAGAAGATACATAAATAGGGATATGATGAATCTTATTCGTGGTGTGACAATGTTTTCCCAATTGAACGTGACAAACCTGTAGAGGAATGTACAGCTATTGTTTTGAAACTCCTTTCGTTATTCCTTTCGTATCCTTTGGGATACTCATGAATTTTTCGAAGAGTAAAAACAAAAAACAAAAAAGAATCCTCAGTAGGTTTGTCACGCTGAATTGGGAAAACATTGTTACGCCACGAACAAGGTCAATTCAATGACACATGGTCTGCAACGGGAAAACATTACGCTCAAGGTAAAGAGTACTAATTTCCCAAAAGATACATTAAGATAAGAAAATAAAAATGTCCAATGGTCGTTCCTCGTAAACTTGTCACTTAACATCAAAATCGTAGCACAATCAAGTCTCAGTTTAATAAAGTTAGTTATCTTGGAAATTCTCTTTAAAATGGCCGGGCATAATACCTTTGAGGTGGGGTACCCATTCGTCATCCATCCATCTTCCATATCCATCCCACACGTAAGAGCAAGATGATTTACACATTGGATCGTACTTTGACAAGTCTTCGATGTTATGAGAATGCACCAAGAAAAAGCCTAACGACGCAAACAAGGAAGAAAGTGCATGAGTTCAAATCTCCCCAAAACTTTACAATTATCAGCAGTACTCCGAATCAACTTCCTAGACTGATCAAAGTCAGGGCACGACTAGCTCACAGATTGAACTGGAATTGAACTGGGATTGAACTGGAATTGAACTGAATTGAATTGAATTTAGCGTGTTAGGGTTTGCGGAGGGTGAAAAATCGAAAGAAGAAACCAGAGAAAAAACCCTCAAATTGATCGTTTTCACGGCGGCCATGTTGGAGGAACTTAACAAAAGAATTGTCGATGAATTCTTTCGTTATATCCTCCAACATGGCCGACGTGTCTTTTGTTATTTAATTCTCTTGGGAATGGTTGAAAACCATCAATTAATAATGCTGCTCATGTAAAACTGAGACCGAGACCCCAGAGGTGAGAAACAAGTGTATTATTACCACGCCTAGTCTGGAAATCTAAGGTTACATACACCGAATCGAAATATGGCGACCAATTTGAATAACTATTGTTCTGCACTGACTTGCGACTGACTAACCTTCCATACACGTTAAAACGCTTTTACGTTTCCACGTGAACACGAAGCTAGTGAGTTTTTAGTCAGTGCAGAACAACCGCCACCCGGTTAGCTCAGTTGGTAAGAGCTTCGGTCTGTTGTGCGGGAGGTCGTTCTTCAAGCCTCGGCCGGACCAACACTCAAGGTCTTAAAATAACTGAGGAGAAGGTGCTGCCTTTGTGATTACATCTGCAAATGGTTAGACCTTCACGTGGCTCGGATGATCACGTTAATGGCGGTCCCATCCCTAATTAACATTAGTTATTCAAATTGGTCGCCACATTTAGATTCGGTGCATAGACGAAAGATTTTGTCTAACCTTCTTTTTGGGGTAATGGCACGTTTATGTAAACGTCTCGTCCTTTTTGAAATGCTTTTAACAGATAGTCTTTGTGAGCATGCCCCTCAAGACTTCCAACTGGCTGCATTTTTCCTTGGGAATTTCCTGAAACACGGAAATGGCGTTTAGTTTGGCTCATATTTGATTGGTCAAGATAGAAAGCCATTTGACTGTTCTATCATCAAACTGGGTTTTCTCCCTATATTTTGTACGATACTTTTTCATAATAATCTCATATTAATTTCTTTTTTTCTTCCTCGCTCTCTCTTTCTCGGAATGAATGAATGAATGGATGGATGGATGGATGGATGGATGGATGGATGGATGGATGGATGAATGAAAACTAATGAAAAAGGAAACGAAAAAATATTTTAGAAATTTCAATATATTCATACAAAAATGAACAGTTTTCATTCATTGTTTCAGACCTAAACAACCCTGTTCTTTGGAAGCAATATGATTCCGAGAGGAAGCCATTTCAGTGTCAGTCTCTTCTCTATCTTCAGTAAGTAGTTATTTTGGAGAAAATGCATTAACTTCTAGTATGTCTAATTGGTTCAGAAATTAGTCGGGAAGCCATTTCCAAGTATCGGAGGCAACTCCCCAGCGGTTTGTTTTATTTAGTTGCTATTACATATACACTTACCTTTTCTAAACCAATCGCTCGGCGGATCCCTATACCCATCACACAAGCTATAGTCAAGTACAATCTCAACTTTATAAACCCCTGGGTCTGCTGCGAGAAATAATACTTCATATTGACCGTTCCCCAGGTCGAATACGGTCGGTGCGAAGCTTGCTTTTCCACGTAGAACAACCCTCCACGAATCACCTCCGATTGATTTGTTCCTGCCCTCCGAGGTTTTGGTTTGAATCTTAAAACTACTGAATTCTCCTGCAGGTTGGATGTTGAATTCAGAGATTATACTCTTGTCGGGGTCTGTAGAGAGAGTTTTTCTTCTCTCGTCGTTGTTTCTAGCTTCCCAAGAGATATTGAAGTTACAGGGTTTAAGTTTAGATTCAACGTCTTGTCTTTCACGTCGAACTCGACACCAGTTCTTGATTAATTCGTCAAATTCATCCGTTGAGAAATCTTTACGAAATGTCACTTTTTCGTAGTTGCACCACACAAGGAAGACGAAAAAGGAAGCAAAAAACACTCG
This sequence comes from Actinia tenebrosa, assembly GCF_009602425.1. The sequence goes on from NW_022258147.1 coordinate 10,049, forward strand.
AGCAAGTATAAACAGAGTCAATTTAGCTTTAGACATCCTTAAAATGAAATCATACTAACATGTACTAATGCACACGTGTAACGGAAGAGGAAAGATTTGGCTGCAGTTTCCATGGATACAGTCAGCTAAGCGACAAATATGTACCTGAATCTAACTTTTTAGATTAGTTTTATAATTTGCGTTCTGAAGTAATTTAAATAGTTATATATTGCTTAGAATTTCGATTTTAATTTTAATTTTGAGGGTTATAATAAAAAGATATTTTATAATTTCAACTGCTGAATTATTGGGTCCCATCCTGTCCCACATGGAAAAGAGTGACCATGGTCGGCTATCAGCGACAGAAGATAAAAGCACGGTGTGCAAGAGGTGAATCATCTACGGTCTAGGGCCGACTAACCTCTGCCTTGGCGCTACGGCCGATATTCTAGTCTCCCTCGCATCCGTTTTTAGTGTCGGTCGTCACGCAACGTTCATTGCGTGACGACCGACAATAAAAACGGATGCGAGTGAGACTACCGACTACCTGATCAAAAGCTTCCTGAAACAAAGTTATGAAATAAGTGACTAAGAATCAAAGTAAAACAAAAGAAAGGGAAAAAGACGAAATCCTATGTATTTGCTTGATATTTTTCATTGTTTTTGTCATTTATAGAATTTATTTTATAATTCCAAATACAATTACAATTTAACTTGATTTTTATTTGATTGTTCTTAGCTGGATTACATTATTTATTAACAACTATTTGCGACCAGTTCTGTACAAAAATAATAATCAACTAACTTCTGTTACATAGAGATTTTATTAAACGTGTTTAATGTTAAAGAAAATTTTATTGATGGTCAAATTTTGACTTTCCCGTTTTAGATGTCATTCCCTTGAATATTCTTTAATATTGAATTGTTTAAGCATTAGGCCCCGTCCACACTATGCCAGATAAATTTGAATCCGAATTTTTATTTATTCGGTTAGGCCTACCGTCAACACTAGTCCGGGCGATTCACCGAAAACGATTTTTTTCGAATACGGTCTCCATAGTAAGAGTGGAACAATGTGAAAACGCCGGCTAGCCGTATTTTAGTGTGGACGGAAAACTTTTTTTTCGGTTTCGGTGTGAAAATTCGGATTCAAATTTATCCGACAAAGTGTGGACGGGGCCTGAGACCACAGTTTGTATTTATAACAGAATATGAATATGAATGGCGTTTTTAGCAACCAGTTTTTAAACTGTTTTTTAAAATGTATATCCAATGTTTCTCTTGAAACAGATCCATGTCGATTCTAAATATCAAATTAGTTTATGAATAATAATATAAATTGGTCAAACCCAAAACAATTATTCAAACTCAAGTCAGCCTGGGCTATCGACTCTCATGACCCATTCGGGCTCGAGGACTAACTGCTAAATATATGTATT
>NW_022258147.1:19960-53406 GCF_009602425.1 Actinia tenebrosa
GAATAAAAGTGGCAGCCATGTTGGATGATATTCACTATAGGTGGTTTGTAATCATTCCTAAGTGAATAAAAGTGGCAGCCATGTTGGATGATGTTCACTATAACTGGTTTAGAATCATTCCTTAGGGAGTAGCTATGTTGGATTGTACTGCCAACAATTCTATAAAACTATAATTCTTCTACAACTTGAGATTGAAGTATTGGATCCTGAAGTTGGATTATAATCTAAAGATAAAACTAAGATAGCCGAAATTTTAATTTCTTTAATTCCACGTGTTTCTAGAAGTAATGGAAGGTCATTATGGGGTAGATGTGTGTGGCATGAATTGCGAAAGATTCTGATTTTAGCATCTCTGTCTTATTAGGAATACATTAATCACACGAGACCAAGTCAATGGTGGTTTGATGAGTGTAAAATGATATTAAAGCAAGATAAACGAGAAAGCACTAATTACAAGGAAATGTCGGATAATGAAAATGTCAGATTATTAATAGGAGATAGATGACGACGACCACGGAAAACTATCAATAAATACAATAGCTACAAATCCATAAGATACAAGAGAGAAAAACAGAAAAAGAGAAACAGTACGAGCGAGGAAGAGAGCTTCGAAAAAAATATTTTTAGCTAGAAATATCACACAATTTTTCATTTCTTTTTTTTTTTTTTTTCATTTTTATTCCTTTACTTTCGTTTATTTTCTTTTTCTTCTATTCTTTTCCCCTTCCATTCTTCCCTCATTTCGTTTTCTTTCTTTTTATCATGCTTACACCACCAAAAATAAATCATCCGCCGAGATTCTGAGCGAGAGGAGGAAATCGCCAACTAGTACAAAGGCGATTAGTGTTAAGAACGCATCTATCTCATTTGCTATTACAAGGAATTTCATTAACACATTAACGTGTCAGTCATTTGAAAGATTACTTTCACTACTTGGCTGGCTAAAAGGATAAAGAGTAAAGGCAAACATTTGAGGATTACGAGCGAATTTGAACACATGTTAGATAAGTGAATACCACAGCTGAGCGGAAACCGGTCGAGTGACATACGAAGTCTGACCGTTCAAGGGTTTGATATCTTCTCTTCTTAGTCAGTAAAATCACATCAAGTAGAGCTTAATAACGGGATTGTAGACTGAGATAAGACTTCCAATTTTATCTACGCCCTGGAATCTGAACCTCTGGGCTGATATTCATTTAAAAGTCAGGGCACGGTTAACCAGCAGATCCAAACCCTGAAACAACCTCTGGGCTGATCTAAGTCAGGGCACGGCTAACCAGCAGATCCAAACCCTGAAACAACCTCTGGGCTGATCTAAGTCAAGGCACATTGCTATTGATTAGCGTGTTAGGTATTGTAGAGGTATGAAAACCGGACAACCTAAAGAAAAACCTTCGAATCAAGGGAGAGACCTAACAAACTCAACTCACATGTGACGCCTAGCACAGGAATCAAACCCGAGACCCCAGAGGTGAGGCGAGTGTACACTGCCGATACACCCCCCCCCCCCCGGGCTTTGCCTTCCATAAAGTAAGATAAGAGTAAGATAAGTTTGACTTCAAAGACATTAAAGAAAACAAGATGGATATAAAGTGATATAAGAAACCAATAATGTTAGAAATAAAATCACTATGGTGACCAATGCTGTTGCTATGGTGACCTCTACTGTCGCTATGGTGCCCACTATTGTTGCCATGGTGACCACTACTTTCGCTATGATGAATACTGTCGCTATGGTGATTACTACAGTTGCTATGGTGACCACTACTGTTGCTATGGTGACCACTACTGTTGCAATAGTGACCACTACTTTATAATGAGAATTATCATACATTTCTATGAGATTTTTCGACAAGAATTCATAAAATCGATTATTCTCCACTTTAAATATAAAACTGGCTTCTTCATTTTACTAAATTTGCGTTTTTCAATTTTGTGGCCCGTCAAGTTGGATGCGCACGCAGTCTTGAGAAAACGGTCTATGTTTGTATGACTCAGGTAGTATAGCGCATGCTCTTAGTAATACAAACGTCTGTAAATTTGTCAAATTTCAACAATATGACACCTGACATTCCACCTGACATAATCAGCAATCAACATTGATAATTTTCGTTAATTAAAGAATAAAAAAGTGTCAAGAAATGAAATTAAAAAGTGTCCAAAAACAACCATGGAAACTCAAAATCAAACTACAGGTTACCTTCTTCAACAACAAGACGCTAAGATTTCCCACCCACTTCTTACAGGAAGTGACTCGACCTGCATGATGATCCGGTAATCGAAAACCAGCCTTTCGTCTATCTAACCCACGATATATATCGAGTCAGAAGATTTAGTCCACGCGTCGGCCTGGTTGTACACAGATAGCATGCGTCCACAGATGTTAACGCGTCTTATTTTATAACACGTTAATGCGACTTCACAAAATATTGAGCGTCAGTAAAAAAACGTTCTTGATCTTTCTTTGGTAAGAAAAAAATACGTTGGAAAAAAAGATGTCTCGTTTTTTAGCATGTTAATGCGACTTCACAAATATTGAACGTCAGTAAAAGAACATTGTTTATCTTTCTTTGGTAAGAAAAAAATACGTTGGAAAAGAAGATGTCTTATTTCTCAGCATGTTAATGCGACTTCACAAAATATTGAACGTCAGTAAAGAAAATTGTTTATCTTTCTTTGGCAGACAAAAAATACGTTGGAAAAATAGATTAGAAGCGCAAGGGTGAGAAAGAAGACAAATATAATAGGAAAATGGAAAGATAGGCAAGAAAAGGAGAGAAACTCGTACAAAAATAAACGACAGTTTTGTTAAATTTAACAATTTTTACAAATTAACCAGACAAGTTATCGATTATAGATTGATATTTTGCTGAAATATCAGAAATATAGAACCTTGCTAAACAACGATTTCAAAATATTATCATATAACATACAAAAGTAACTATAAATGTTTGAAGTTACATATTGTAAAACAATAACAAATGACATCATTCCTGAAGTCGGGTATAATAATAATATAAAAATTGCCAATTATTTAGACTTTGAAAATGACTTTCTATAAGAACGAAAATTGGTGTTTTCTACTAAAACTTGTTTAGTATAACTCTGTTTAGTAAGAATTTATCAACATCAGATTGGTGAATCGTCTGTGTGTTGTATTTTAGCTTATGCTATATAGTTTTAAGTTTTTTTGCTTTGGTCTTAATTTATATTGTTATTAACTGTTCACTGAGTGAAGAGGAGGAGAACTCAAACTCAAAATTTTAAAGTAAAAATGTTACACAGACAATTTTATTTGGTTTTTTACGACGATAACTTACCTTCTGCCGATGGTGGTGCTAGCTGTTCAGAATTCTTCTCAAAGTGTCCTTTCTTCACGCCAACCTGAGATAATGACACACTTACTTCAGATTCACAGTGTAACAAGTCAAATTTCACTTACAATGACTAAAAAACAATCATAATAAAGACAGCTTATACGACTAGGAGGATTGCCATTGACGTCCTGTCCTACCAGACATGACAAAACAGCATTTCAACAGCCTTTAGTTTGCGTATCTACTGACGACATCTTAGTTTTAAGCTGAAGTTGGTTTACCATTCGGTAAATACGTTGATCAAAACAATAGGACATAAAAATATCACGATAATTACTGGTGGGATTGTGTTTAAAACCATACTTTAATTATGCTTATCAGTATATGAATATTAGAAGATTTTAGTCATACGCAAATTGATAGAGGTTTTGTTACATCTTTTGTTCTAGCAGCAAAAATGGTTGGAGATTTTCATTTACGTTGTGGCTCAGTTGACAAAAAATCATTGAACTAAACCAATCATAGAACGAGGGCCACAAGTTTGTTATATACTGACTGTTCCTAAGTGCTACCATCGAAAAACAGGGACTATTTTGTTCAACGTGCAAAGACTCACGAGTTTTGATCTGTTTTTATATCGTTAATCAATCTTTCTAGATGCATAATGTGCCATACGACAGTCCGAAAACCACCGACCTTGATGCGTAAATAAAAATTAGAAATTTATCGAAACTTGAAACAACCGGCTCTCTGGGCTGATCAAGGTCAGGGTATGGATAACTCTCTCTCTCTTGCCACGAAGGTTTTTCTCCGGGTTCTCCGTTTAAAAAAAAAATTAACATGTAAGTTGCGTATTGTGAATAAAGAATGTAGTGGTAGTGCGTGTGGAGTGACCTTAATAAAGAGCCTTTAACGGCAAGTGATGGCTTGGCTGTAACAGAAGATAGTGATGGTGATGATGATAATGGTTATGATGATGGTGGTGATGGAGGTGATGATGATGGCATGGTGATGGAGGTGATGATGATGGCATGGTGATGGAGGTGATGATGATGATGGTGATGGCATGGTGATGGAGGTGATGATGATGATGATGATGGCATGGTGATGATGATGATGATAATGATGATGATGACTATGAGCATGATGATGAAGAAGATAACTTTGCAGCATAAGTACTAACGTTTACGCATTTTCTGAACTCAGTAAACTTCACCTTCAAATCTCAATTTAATAACTCGCTTTAAAAAGTAAAAAGCCATTACGGTGCTGTAGGGGAAACCAGCAAACCTGTGTCATGTTTAAACATTATATCATGTGCTAAAATGTAAAAGCCATTTAAATGCTAAATTGGATGCACTTTGCTGTACTCGTGCTGCGACCGTGTCTGTTTCGCGCCTACAAGGCACTTAGATATCCTTAAATTACGGGGAGCCATTTCAGTGCTACAGTGTTATGTGTTTCATTAACGCGATAAAGTCATAATGGGGAAAAAACCCGCCGTCAAATTTAAAGGTTATGTTATTTAAATGCCGGTGTTCGTGATGTGGCTGAGTATATAGCTGCTGCGATTTGCATGCGAAAGTCGGCGGAATATGAAGCCATTTTAGTGCTCTGGTATGTGATAATGGCGGTGTGCGTGCAGCAAGTACATTCCGCAAGCCGGATACACAAGAAGAAAAAAGGGAATCCATTTCAGTTCTTTAGTATTGTTGATTGTGCAATGTATGCGCTGTGAGTCGGTATTATTTCCTTGCTAATAAAAGTCATATCGCACCAGGGGCGATACTTTCAAAATCTTTATGATATTGTGAAGTTTAGCTGAGGTATTCTGGTCAATTGAAGTGGTCGCGCAAAATTATTCGCACAAAATAAATTCGTTATGAAAAGCTATATAAATGTTTTAAAATTTTTAGAATATAAAAGTTGAAATTGACCGCACTTGGGAGGGAGGGAGGGGGGGAGGGGATGTTTGGATGAGTGCATTAATAGTACATCTTAATTACATCAAGAAAATTAAACTTCAGTCTACCACAACCAATTACTATTCATTGAGCCCTCGCTCCTCGTGGTCAGCACCGATAAACACTGACTTATGAGCCCTCACTCCTCGTGGTCAGCACTACTATTAACACTATTCTGTGAGCCCTCGCTCCTCGTGGTCAGTTATATCTCTAGTTTTTCTAGTGCCCCCACGGTCTAGTTATCTTCATCCAGCGTCTCTTATCGTGTTTATTCGTTTTACTTCGGTGTTTTGATTTCCAGACTTTGAATAAAATACAATGTGATAAAGGTCTCTCAGTTTTAATGGTCATCAATGCTCTTCAGGTTAATCAAGGAATCAAGTATCATCAACAGAAAGATTTTATCAGATTTTAGTAAAACAACTTGACCGGCGTAACTGACATTAGGTTTACTTTTCTTTAGTTATCTTTCATATCAGCCATACTAATGACAATAAAAATTCTTTCATCATGAAGTCAAATGGTTACTCCTTTGCTCAGCCTTAACCTCGGTTGTCCCTTAAAATTCAACCATTCAACCAAAACCCGTGGAATTTTAACCAACTCGTGTAGTGCTCCCGACCAAGTACAGTTCCTTACTATACAATGGGCCTTAATGAAATAAAATAACACATTTGCACACTGTCGAGGCTAAGACTGAGCAAAGGCGAACTCGAAATGGGAGTATTGTCCATATTGTTTTCCCATTTCAGACCGTGTGTCATTCCCTTGAGTATTATTTCTTTGTTTAACGGTTGCACGTGAGAAGACACATGAGTATGGATACAACTCAAATAAAAAATCTTGACACTGTTCTGAAATGGGAAAACATCAAGCCAGTTATAGTCGGGAGGTCTATTTGGGCCGGAAAAAATGTCTAGTTTGTCTATAACAGCGGAAATCAGTCTGGATCTAGATTTTTGGTAATCGACTTATCAGAAAGCGAAGGTATTGACGGTCCGTAGTTAAAAAAATAATGCCGATATGGTGTTGCAACTAAAACGATCGAAAGGCACTTTTAAGGCCCCGTTCACACGTATCCGCAAATTTTTGTATCCGCCTTTTTTTTTACGGATACGGGTTGCGTCCACACGTGTCCGCAAATTTTTGTGTCCGTATCCGCAAATTTTACGAAAACGGATACATGTGGACGGTGAAAACGATTCGAATACGCTGCGTGTGGACGCGAACATTTTCGTATCCGCAAAAAATAATTTGCGGATACAAAAATTTCCGGATACGTGTGGACGGGGCCTAAAGGACAGAATAAAAAGATGTGCAAAATACTGTAAGTGTACATTTATCAAATGAACAAAATACAACAATGAGTTTATGGAAATATTAGCAGGGTGTATTTGAAAATCCAACGAATTCATGCGTCCGCCATTTTGGATTACGAAATAAAACGCGGTCGCCATTTTCCTCCATTTCCACACGCATGTATGCGTAGTTACAATTTTTAAACGTCTAGGCTGGGGAAGATTTTTTTATTGAATCTCGAATATATAAGGTTACATTACCACCATGCAGATATTGTAATTCTTTTCGATGTATTTACTCAAAAGCCGACAATCGATCGGTGTTTATATTCCATGTGAGAGTTCTTAATGTAGATATAGCGTCTTGTCGTCTCAGTAAAAGTACTCTGTCAACGTTACTCCTTTAGACTTCAATAACATTTCTAAGGATTTGAAGATAAAAAACACCGAACGTCTTATACCAACGCTTTCTCCGTTGGCGGGAACATTTTGGCTTTTACTTACCGTCCTGAGTAAAAACAATTCTGTAAGAACAAAAGCAGGAAGGAAAAAGGATTTTAAAGCTTGAAGTTTAACGATAAACTTCGAGAAGAATAGAAACCACGAAAGCTGTGGGTCTGAGGCGCCGGTCTATTATTGTTGTCCTTCCTCAATATAACTTCTGCGACAATATTAAAGAATTAAGACTTTCTACTACAAGCGTATTTTAATCTCCTTTTTGTTCAATTTTAAAATACGTATATGTAAGACGAAAACTGCAAGGATTAAGAAAGTAATTTCTAGAGTATGTTTAGTGAACAGATAAAATGCGGGTTTTCATGTCGACATCAAAGAAATCAAGGACAAAATTGATCATTCAGTTTGCCAATAAAATTAGTACAATATCTATGCTTTTAAGCAATTTTGAGTATAAAAAAGTAGCGACAGACTTCTTGTTTCTCAGGTACTTAAGTCCTGTTAAGTCGGGAAATGGGTTGTTAAATTCCCTTGAGGTGTTTGGTCGGAAAGCCAGCCTATACTTGGCCTTGATAACTTGAAAATGAAACTTAATCTAGCTAACTACACATGACTAGATATTAGCAGGGCCGTAACCAGGGGGGAGCACAGGTTGCACGTGCACCCCCCATAAAAGCTTTTGGTCCGCTCATCTATCTCCTTTTGCTTTAATATTGCATGTAAATGTTTTTTGATTAAATGAAGACCAATTTCCATCTGCATATTGTAGCAGTTTTAGGAATCACTCGCCCATTATTCCTTCTTTTTTTAAAATTTGGTTCTGGTTTGTTTGTTTGTTTGTTTGTTTTTTTTTTGGTTCTGCAAATCATTGACTGTGCACCTCCCCCGCGAGATCCCTGGTTACGCCCCTGATTAGTTGTGCTTTTAACAAACCAAATTTTAATTATTCGGTTTAAAACATAGTGAAACCATAAGTTTATGAATTATTAAACTGATTGGTTCTTATAATATTAATATTTTAAGATTATGCTAAGGGAAATTTGTCCTACGAAAACCAAACCAAAAATTATTATTATTATCTATAATTAAGACAAAAATTGCGAAAGAATATTTATTTTGAGCCTGTTTTTTTTTATAGATTTCTAACTAATCTTCACTAAATGTTTTGTTGAAGATGAGAAATCGAATCGATCTAATGTTAGTATCATTATCATTAACACCACTGCCGTATTCAATTAAATAAATGCTCCTAAGATTCGGTTCAATACGTATTTCTTACGAACTAAATCTTTGTTGTAAAAACTACACATATTAGCTAAAATTAAGCTAAAAAAATCAAATTCGACCTACAACATCTTATAACATTTGGTTAGAACGACCATCTCTTGTTATCAAATGTCGATCGGTTATTTCCGAATTTGAATTGGGAATACTCTTGTAACCTTTGTTGAACGACTGCCTTTTTGAGTACAAAATACCCATATTTTTGTGTGAGCATCTATCCCCAAACCTTTCTAAAGGGACCGCCTCGTTTTTTAAGGCTCGACCATTTTTGAAAAGAGTGATTTCATTTAAAATCCTTTCTCTCTCTCTCTTTAATTTTGGTCTGTTTGTTACTTTTTTTTGGTTTCTTTCCGATCAAAAATCTTGAATATTGCTCGCTCGCTCTCTATTATTCAAAAATGTTAGAGAAAAGGAGTCTCCGAAAAAAAGAATAAAGAAAAAATAAATCAAATAACAATGTCTTTTAAAAGAAAGAAGAAAGAAAGAAAAAAAAGGTAACTTACCAATGTCTTTTGTCCGAGAGCTGACGACTTGGCCGATTTCTTGTTTTTCAAGTTTACGGCACGCTTTGCACGTTTCACGACTAAAGAGCGCATATCTGAAATACATGAAACCAAAATTTACACATTGTGTCAAGTCTTTTTTCTTGTAATGACTTTTTTTAACTAATGCTTCTTAGGCCAGTCGTAGGCCAATTATCAAATATAATATTACAATCATATTTGTTTCCACCAATCATATTGAAGGATGAAAAAATCATTGACCAATCACAGCGCTGGATAATTTCAATTTAACCAATCAGTTTTTTAAACGATAATTAAAAAGTATATGGTTTTAAACTGATAAAGCTTTAATTTTCTAGGCTGAACTTTTCTTTCTAATCATAAGTTTAAAAGTTTATGATTATGAATCAGTTTTTTTTTCTATATATACGAGAAAAAGATTCATGACTTAAATTCCCGATTTATGTAATTGATAAATGCGATGTGGAAGCATGTAAAAGATTTATACAATATTTCTCTCATACATCCTATCTTGTCTTAGAAGGTTCTCGGTAGAGATTGAAGCAATATACCACTCCAAGAAAATGCGTTTTTTATTTAATATTATTATTTGCCATTATATTTGGTATATTTTTATTTTTATCTGTACAATAATCATCTAACAGATTCATTCAAAGATATCCTTGCTTTTTAAAAGATAAAATCTCAAAAATTCAAAATCTAGAGATTAGAATGGCATGAACAATACCATGGGAAACTTAAAAGTCAAAAATCACTGCTATTTTTAGAAGTGAATTTTATATTTTTAAGTTTTAAATTTCAGTAAATTTACTTGGATTAATATTCTACAGTTAAAAAAATAGAAAAATAAATGACTGCATTTGGGAATGCGTGAAAATTAAAATATGTAGTATAGAAGTGGAATAGAAATTGGTATATTTTAGAATTTCTAGTAGCGGAGCTCCTGTACTGCATTTTGATTCGATTTCACTGCATGGTTATTATGTGAGAAATTATCTTCATCTCGAATTAAAAAAAAAAAAGATTTTTTCCCCGATCTTATTTTTACCTTACAGTTTCATTCAAATTGTTCTCTCTGTGACTTCCGTATYGGGAGCTCCGCTTTTAGGCAGTGCCTAAATATATATATTATCGTCACTTACAGTGCGACTACAAGGCCACCCAACCAAATTAAATTTATATTACAAATCCTTTTTTTTACGCTGCAAAACAGATGAATTGATAAATTCTGGTAAACTGTTTCTTGCTCAATTCTTATCATACACACACACTCGTATAAAGTAAAATATATGCTTTTAAAAGGAAAAATATGAAAATGTGTGCAGATTCAATTAAATACTCGATAGTGATTGGCTAATTTGTATGAAAATTTGTCTGGGTAGTGGCCTTAGTTGGTGTAGTCACAATGTATAAAACAGTATTTTGGTAGGGAGACAAGTCAGACTGAGAAACCAGAGAAAATATTTGAATTGAATATTTTCTCAGAACACCAAAATTCGTGCTAGTTGACGGAACTTTTATCACTTCAGCATTAACGTCGCTCCTCCCGTGCTCCACTTTGTTTTTGCAAGGAGTGTTTATTTTTATATTACAATCACGTTATAGAGTGGGTGTCTAGTTATTACTATTATTTTTTTAAAAGTTAAAAACCAACTCATTCAACATCTTATGCAGAAGCTCCTCGCGAGATTTGGCAATACGTAAAGACACTTACAGCTGAATTGAAACAGAATTTTGCGGTGTTTGAGTATATTACGAATATTAAACACTGTGTGTAGCTATATTCGCTGCAGTATTGAATGGTAGTTAACAAGTCATAAAATTCAATCAACTGATCTTAAAATGGAAGAAAATGATTAGACATGCGAGTAAAAGTCATTAATTATTTGCATATGTAATCAAATCTTACGAATTAAACATTTAAACTCAAAAATGTTTTGAATTTTTCAATTTGCTATGCTCTTTAAGACCATAAGATTTTCATTTATTACATTTACATTTTAGTCAATTCTATGGAAAATTAATGTTTGTCACGTGACCCGCCAAGCCTCTAAAACAGAAAAAACGTCATGACAAAATCGGCTATTTCAAGAACGAGTAATCACTCCTAAAGAGAGGTCCGGAGATACCCGAGTGAATCTGAATACATTTATTTAAAACGCGAAAAAAACATTTTGATGGCGGAGTCCAGATGTATGTAACAACCGACTAAAAAGGGAGAAAAGACTGGTACTGAGTTAATAGATAGGTTTCGTATGACGGGAAAACATGCAGTACTGACTTACAGCACGTACACGGTATGAAATACCGTAACATTGAAATGGCTTCCGCTTTGCCTTCCAGTAATTCATCCAATCACAAGTCGTAGTTACGGCTACGGTAGGATACGGTACGACTACAGTATGGCTACGAATTTGCCGCATCGCTGGATCCCACTTGTACAAAAACTCCTTAAACATGTATATTTCTCAAGCGACAGCCATGTTGGATAGAAAAAGAGTTTTTTTCCCCTGTAACTTCGCATTCAAACGCTTTTAGACGGGTTTAAACAAAGAATTTTATTCTCATTAGAAAACAAAAATGGCGGCATATCGTGAAAGAGATCCAAGAAAATAAACTGTGATGGATAAAAAGCGGCTTCGTTCACAACTGACAAATCATGATGCTTGACTCACGGGTAGCCAATCCAATGAGGGGCCGTGCAAAAGGCGTGGTCAATTAATTTTTTTTCGATTCAACGTTGTTTTTTTCCCCCCCGCTATAGTTTCCTTCTATAATTCTCTCAATTTCCTCTTCCAAAAAATTCTAGCAACCATGTTGAATCGGTGGTTGTTAATGCGCATGCTCAAGCCGGTATTTGTAATTTGGATGACCCAATCTCGTACCAGAGCCTTTATTTATTTCTGCGCATGCTCGAGTTTTCGCAGTAAGAAATATAGGCTCCGAGTACGAGATCGGAAGTGTTCAAATGATCGTTGTTTAAAATGATTGCCAAGTAATCTTTCTTTTTGAATCAAAAACAACAGCAACTTTTGCTATATCACAATGTAGAGCTCAAATCACTTTTACCCGCAGGTATCCCGATTAGTGCATTTGCCTTCAGCCGATTTATGGTCAGTTGTAAACGTAATTACTTTGTTGCAATAATTGAATGAATAATAAAACGGTAAAAGCTCTCAGTCTATCTTTCATTTCAATGACAGTCAATAGCAATGAGAACGAATTCCACGCTTTCCAAAAGTCAGGCATTTTAGCTTCAGTAAAGATTCGCAGACTTACTGTGTGGACACACTAACTGGGATCAGTTGAATAAAACTGACCAATCAGATAACAGTAAACAAGACAGAGATTGAGCTGATAACAGCGTTAGCCAATCAGATTATCATGTTCTCACGCTGTTATTATATCGATGTGCTATCTGATTGGCTGGTTAAATATATTGAACTAAATGTCGCAATATGATTGGTTAATGATACTAGTTTATCAAAGTGTGATCTTGATGAAGTGGGAGAGTCGTGTCGCGTGTGCAGTTTCCTGTTGCTTACAGAAAAATTGAAAGCGCTCAATCAACAACTTCAGACAGAAACCTTGTTTGGGCTGCCTGTGTTCTGCCCTATTTGTTATCCAATAAGATTTAAAGCTTAATGTCCAGTTTAATTACTGTAAATCAGCTCTAATTAAAAAAGCAATGCATGTAAGTATATAGTTCATATGTGAATCCAGGGGAGAGGATTTTTTTTTTAAATTCACCAATTAATTAAATAGCTGAGTTAAGAGGTTGTCAAAAGAAACAGAAGCCTTGCTAAGTAATAATATAACCATGATTAACCTCTTAACTGCAGTTTCTTTATATCGTCTGGATCAAACACACGTCGTCAAAACCCAGTTGACCTCAAGCGGTCAAACGTAAGACACGTCGTCTGAAATTTCCCCATTACACGCGTTGATATGATCAACATCAACACTCCTGGACTGTTTCTTGTCACGTGGTCTATAAACTTGAAGCTGATTGGTCGATTTTTGTGACGTTTCATTATTACCAATTCGAACGTTCCTAGTCGTATCCGCGTCACGCGATTTACGAAACCTCTTCTGATTGGTCGAAACTCCTGAAGTTACGTCATTGTGGTTGAGATGAGCGATACCTGATTTTTTAGCCGTATTTTGATTGGTTGACTTTCCTGAAACCCTTGGCTGTCTTTTATTTTCTTTATTATGAGAGCTACAAAACCTTTTATTTCTTTGCTCTTCTACATTAAATTCTGTCCTCATTTCTTGCAGATGAAAAGCTTCATTCTCGATTCCTTTTTGCTTAGAACTTCTATTAATATCTCTCTCCATCCCCACGAAGCCATTATTTTCATAAAAGCGAACGTTTTTCTCGGCTGGATCTTGAGCCCTAATGACAGGTGACCTTGTGGTTTGTTTTACGACACTCCATTCTCTTCCTCTCGGATCCCGTCGAGCGTTTGTTCCAGAACTCGACGTGTGCCCAATTAACTCGTCAATGTCTAATATCCTTGGATGATTCTGACCATCTTTTCTATTCTTAGACTGCATATTTCCACCGCGACTATCCAAGTTATCATTGTTTTTCCGCGTTCCCTGTTGGATTGAATGTAAACGAACATTCCTCTTGCTTTTTCGCTCCTTGTCAAGACGTGTACGCGAGCAGCAAGCACAAAAACACACCAAGCGTAGAATTTTGTTGAAAGTTAATCTTACATCCTCGTTTCTATAAGCGTAGATATAAGGGTTAATAGCGCTAGAGCTGTAATGCATCCATTTGACAACTTGAACCAGAAAGTCGTGTTCTGGATGAGATATACAATTACCGCATAGAGAAGCTACAACCGTAACAACGAAGAATGGCGCCCATGCAATCACAAAAACTCCAGTTATCACAATCACGGTTATAAAGATATTGAATTCTTTTAAATCTCCTCCAGTCGATCCCATTCTTTTTCGAGTGCTGGGCTTCCTTTGTGCTTGCCGTCGACCAACTTTTAAAATATATAAATATACAGCAACTATGATAAATAATGGGAAGACGAAGCAAGTGATCAATAAAAGCAGGCTGTATCCTTGAACCCAGTTTTTTTGTACCGTTTGTAAGACTGCCATAAATATAGAATAGAACCATGCAATGCCGATCATGTACCAGTAGAGCGAACGTGGAAGTCGTCGGTGCCTTAGAGGTGCGACAGTGAAGTACAACCTCTCGATGGCGATTGCTGTTAGTTGGAGAATAGAGGCACATCCTGTCCATATATCGAGGCATATATACACCTTGTATAACGAAGGGGTGCAATACGCGTCCATGATAACCTCTAAAGATGATATATAAGTCCAGTATGGCACCGAGAATAGGCCAATTAGAAGGTCACTAAGACCCAGACCGCAGATGAAGATATTGGTTGCTGTTCTAAGCTTCTGGTTTATTATAAACGATATTACAACGAGCCCATTACCAAGGACAATCGGAGGGATGAGGATTCCGTAGCACAGAGCTACAGCAATGGTGGTTCCTGATCTTGATAGTGAAATGACATCACACTCGTCGAAGGTGCTATTCCCAGCAGAATTTCCCGTTTCCATAGCTCACTCTGACAGATGTAGGAAATATTTCAATCGTGAGGATCCGAGGCACTTAACGCCAGGATAACCCCTTTTACTGCCATCTCTTTGTAAAAGGATTTTGATATAAACAATATAGCGATTAAACGCATCTAGTTTTCTTAATATGCACTTCATTTGCTGAGAACGCAACGATCCTTGAAGGTTTTTGTGACATTGTCAAGTGGATTATAAAGTTGAATGTTCGTTGAGCGAATCGAAATTTGAATTTCACGCATGAAAATACCAGGGATTATGACATTGTTGATACATAATTTATTCATTGTCTATTGAAACTTACTGCATAGATTGTGTGCTATTAAAGCAGGAGGGGGTGGCTCGGATAGGCAGCAAGGGGCCATCTGCCGATTTAACGCTCTGTTGAAAAGATGAATCGTTGAGGCGTTAATTGAAAAAATAAAAAGAATTAGATATAGAAGTATGATTTTGATCGCTAGGGGTCATTGTGATGCTAACCTCCTTCTGGTAACGTAGTTAGGATCTCCTTGTGTGGCACACATTAAGGACAAGATAGTTCAGCTGACGCTTTTGGATGGACTTAAGCGTATATTAATGATGGTTTTGATCGCTAGGGTCACTGTGATGCTAACCTTCTTCTGGTTACCTGGTTATACGATGTCTGTGTGTGGCACACATTGAAACATTTCACAAGGACAAGATAGTTCAGCTGAGGCTGTTGGACTTAAGCTAAGATTAATGATGATTTTGATCGCTAGGGACATGTAGTATGATGCTAACCTCCTTCTGGTAACGTAGTTACGATGTCTTTGTGTGGCAAATATGAAAATGTTGATGATGATGGCAATGATTGTGACGATGATAATGATAATAATAGTGTTGCTGAGGGTAACGATGATGATAGTGATGATGATGATGATAGTGATGATGATGATGATGACTGACGATGAAAGTATTGCAAGAGCAGTATAGTACAGCAGTTCTTGGCGTCGTCCTTAGTGTAGGCGCAGGCAAAAGAAAACAGACCGGAGAAAAACAAAGATAAATCATCAAGACAATGAGTAATACCATGAGTTTAGTGGAGTCTATCAGTGGTAAACCAAGTAAGACAGGAAATATGGAATATTATTACGAGCATGCGCAAAGACTTATTTCGTGTTTCGTGTACTTTTGCCGAAACCACTCGACCCTAGGCCTCTCTCGTTCATTCCTCATTCATGTTTGAAAAATTACGTCGGTCGAGCGTGCGCGTGCTATGAGATCCAGTGTACATCGAGAATTTTAAATTTTCAGGCATTTTACAAGTCGGTTTATGTATAATTTTACAATAACTTACAAATTTCTCGCGCGCTGATTGGTTATTTTTTATCATCAATAAGAGGACAGACAGATAAAGCTGACGTCAACGAGCGCGCGCTCTTTCCGTTGGTTGTTTTGATCAATAAAAAATGAGAAGTTTTTATCGTTTTTCTTATTGTAAAAAACAAATAGACATCAATTTTTTATGTGTCTGTCCTCTTATTGACAATAAATTTCGTCATCACATTGTCAAAGTAGAGTGCGGATCCACTCGGCTTCGCCTCGTGAATCCACACTACTTTGACAATGTGATGACGCAATTTATCGTCAATAAGAGGACAGACACTCTATTTGTTAAGTGGAAAACATATTAAGTATATTGAGTTCAAGCACGTACACGGTACGGTATGCCGTAACATTGAAATGGCTTTCCATTGTGTTATTTAATGGCTTCTGACCATATATGGAATCTTTTGTTTTCAAAATGTCTACAGAAATCTTTGATACGCAAGGCGCGTTGTTACGGTTACGGTAAGATACGGTACGACTACGAAATTGCCGTATCGTTTCCCACTAGCATATACGAAAATCACTCTATGGAAACTATATCTTCGACATTCTAACACATCAAAATAAATCCAAGTTTTAAGTGAAACTACCACCAATCTTAAGCTATTAAAATCCATATATCAAGATATCGGTTAAGAAGTCTAACACATCAAAATAAATCCAAGTTTTAAGTGAAACTACCACCAATCTTAAGCTATTAAAATCCATATATCAAGATATCGGTTAAGAAGTCTCACACGCAGTTAAACGTTGTACAATCATTAAAATTTCAAGATGTTCTCGTGTCGGTGTATCAGAACTTCTTGGAACAGCCCGCCAAAGATAAGATTAGAGAAATAAATAGGGAAACGTGATACCGCTGAAGCACTTCCGTGATCATGGCTTGTTTAGTGCTATAGGATTACCTGACACTTCAAAGAGATAACCGGCTGAGGCCAGAGCCATAACATTTGTTTTTGATGAGATATTGTGTTAAGGAAAGAAAATATAAAGATGATAGATAATAAATTGATAGCTAAACTTGGTAAACACGGCGCTTAAGACAATGAAAAAGTGTCTGGGTATCTCGTTTCGGTTTGGTAAAGTTTTTCTTAAAATCACTTGAATTTACGCGGTTCTTTTCCTAATCTTGGAGCTAAGACTGAGCTAGGAATATTATACCGAAAAAACTTATCTTATTTTCTATCTCACACACACTATTTCTCTCTACTCCGTTTATAAACAGATTCCACTTCTTATTTTATCTGCTTATTCTGGTTTCCTTGCTACAGATTTTTTATACGATTCTAACTTCTTTAGATGGAAAAATAGATAAAATTTTCAGTGACTTGAGAATATCGGAAATTAAAAAAAAAAAAAAAAAAAAGCTAATAAAATTCTTATGTTACACTTCGGATTTCGATTCAACACCGATACAAATATCAAAAGTAATTAAATTCTTGCCGGAAGATTATACTAGAGAATGATTTTTGGAGTGACATTATTTTAATATTGTCAACGAAATCACTGAGCTAAAAAGGATTTTGTATTTAGGATTAAAAATATAAATGCATGCCTTGGCGCGACAAAACGATAAAAAACAAAAAAAAAAAAAAAAAATCCTGAGAACGTTTTGGCAAACTTCTGTAAGTTTATAAAATATATCTAAATAATGTCTTTTTATCTTTTCAAAGTTTTTTTAAATTATAGATAATCAAAAAAGCCCCTAGACTAAAAACTTGCTAAAATTCTGATATCTTAACAAATATTTCCAAAGAACTTTCTTATCATTAAGTCAAGGCGTTATGAATTATTTTAGAGTTTTTGGATAATCTCTAAATTACCTTTTATCGATAAAAAAAATTCAAATTTTTCTTCACTTCTGAAGTTGACCGCTTTTTTTCTGGAACTTTTAAAACCTTGTGTGGTCTCATTACGTTTCGATTAGTCCCTGAAGTTTTTAAATCGAAAATGACCAAGTAATGACTTTTAAGGTAGTGATATTTCCGATAATTTATAGTATTTTCCTTCTGCCTGGGGTAATATTGACTCGAGTTCCTTTGGGAAGCCATTCAACTGTTCTGTCATCACGCGTCTGTTTTGATGATTCCTTATTTAGATTTAAAAGATAAGAAAAGCCATTTTAATGCAGTCTATGACGTAATGTTATCACGAGTCATCTCTCGTGGACTACTTAAGAGGGCAGATTTTCTTGAGAGGCTAATAAAGCTAAGCTACTTGTGGGATAAAGTAACTAAAACGCAAGTTTTAAAAAGATTTAAGGAAAAATTGTTTTTATTAGAGAAGTCAGCTCAGAGCAAATCTGACAGCGTCGAACAGTGACACCTTGACGGTTTACTCCATTTCTACGAAAAAAATGTCTGCAATAAGAGCTCGAACGTCATCGCTTATTTTTCAAGAATCGCCAACGAAGGATAAAAAAGCGAAGACCGCCAAGGGAGGAAACATGACTCCGATAGATTTAATTCTTCTTTCGCGAGACTTTTTCTTGATGAACGGCGAACCTGAAGAAAAGTTGCGCCTACGAAAAATGTTTCAGGGCTGTAACGTGGACCAAATCACAGCAACTGGGGTGACGGCACTCACACAGAGCGCATTGGATGGACGGCTTGAAAACATCAAGCTGCTTATCGAACTTGGAGCGGATGTAAACAAGAAAGACAGATTTGGGTGGACCCCTCTTCACTATGCTGTAAGCGAAGGATACGACCAAATTTGTCGATATTTGTTAAATCATGGGGCTAATGCTCGGATTGAGAACGCTGAGGGTGAATTCCCTGTTGAACTTGCGGATCAAGAGAACATTGCGAGTTTAATGCTCGATGCTACAATCAATATGCGAAGACTTTCAGTCGAGGACTAAAAATATTTCCCCCCTTCATTAAAAATGCAAATAAACTAAACTTTTGAAGGATTTTTTAAAACGCGACTCTCAACATGAGAGTGGAAGACTTACATTCCAATTGAAGTCAACGTTCAAGTGTTTACGAAGGACAAACTACGTCATCGATGGCATGGTTCAGCCGTGTTTACTCGCATATAAAGAACTCAAGAAGAACTAAGGCCAATATTGTAAAAAGGATTGCACAAAAGGACAATTCATGCATATAAAGATATATATATATATATATCTTTATATATTAAATAATGTAGCTAAGAAAAAAGAAAAGTTGTAAAAAAATTTTTTAAAAGAATTAAAATTGTAAGCTTTCTACTTCGGGTTTTCTGGAAACCCTTGCAAATGTTCGCTTCTTTGTAAAAAAAAGCATAAGTAATTTTTGATACATTTTGAAATAGTTTCTTTTTCAAAAAGTTCGGAATTCTCAAATGAGTAAAGAAATTTTTCATTTTTTAAAAAATTTATTCAGCTAAAAGTATTTTCAAAATTTGGTGAAAAAGCTTGAGTATTGAATCAGTTTTTCCGGTACAACAGGAACTACAAGAAAGTATGCATCCTATAAAGAGGATTTCGAATTTCGTTGCGACTTCGCGTGCAAAATCCAATGTTGTTTCTACAAAACAATATTTGTTAACAATATTTGATAAATAAAGTTTTTATCTTAGACCTATCTCTTCGCTCCCTCTTTTATTGAAGTGTTATTTGGCAGGTTATCAAACGAATGGCTTGTCGTCGTGATATAGTCAAGCGCGGTCTGAAAACATTTTTAAAATTTGGTCTTTGAATTATTTCAAAAATTATTTAACTGTAAAGGGGAGTTAAAACGGAAAAATACTGGTTGGTTGTCTCTGAATCTTCACTCATTTTCATGGGTTTAAGCGTTTGCTTGAGAGTTTAGTGAAGTGACCCTGACATATTTGTGCAGCACTCGATGAATGAGCATTTCCAAACCATCAACCTGAGCTGTTCGTTTACATTTGCATGTGATGGAATTTAAAATATTTGCGTGACTTTAAGTTAAACATCAAACGATAAGTTATCTCCAATGATTTACCGAGATGATGAAAATTACGATGGTGTTCTAACAGCTGCGAATCTTGTATAACCTAAGGTGAAATCTTAAGTTATCACTGGCTTCACAAGGAAAATTCTATACGAGATACGGCAAGGCCGTATGCAAACGAACTGCTTCAAGTCCTTCAAATTCCTAAATTAAAATTCCTACAATTTAAAAAATGTTGAGGCAAAAAAAAACTCAAACGATGAAAACCGTTTTCTTAAATAATTCTTTAAGTTTAAAATTAAAAACATTTTTGTCTGACATTTAAAAAAACTTGCTAGTTATTTTGAAAATTTTGAAGTTAAATTGTTATTTTTAGTGAGAAGGAAATTACGAAACCCAGTGAGCTTGACCATTCGTTTTTTCTTGTTCCCTAACGCGTATTCCATCACGTAATGCTTATTGAATTTAAGACAAATTTTATCATAAATTTCAAATTCATATTTCTCTTCAAGTACCAATTAATATTCGCGTCAATATAGATATCGAAGCAGTTTAGCGGCCTTTTCGCTTCGATGTTTTAGTCGTCTTGCATGAAAAAGCCCATAAATGTACTTGAAAATAGCGCAGCGCAACCGTGACGTCATAAAAACGAAGACAAAAGCGAAATTCGGACAAAAAAAACTTACAAGTTTACTTTCAGCAGATAATTTTCACAGCCGATCGCAGTTGATCTTAGTTTACATGGGTTATTATTGTAACTTTAAGTAAAAATAATAAAATCGGTTCGTATAATCCTCGTAGCGGTTAAACAGAATGCAATGTTTGTCTGAATCTTTAAGCTATTTTTATATTCAGTGCGCTGCGCGTATTATGATAAGATGAAGCAAACAAGAAAAAGTTTTTACCGATTTCTAATGTTCTATTTTAACTATAGATGAAATTTTTTTCCTTTCCTTTCTTATTTTTCTTTCCTTTTTGTTTTCCTCTCGCTTTCTTTCATCTCGCTTCGCTTCTCGCTCTATTCTCCTTACTTTTCCTTTCCGTTCCTTTCTTCTCTCTTCTCTTCTTTTGTGTTTTTTTCCCTCATTTAAACCTCCTCATTTTGTTCTATGCGGCTCTCACTTTCCTCCATATTTCCTCTCTCATTCCTTCCTCTTTCCTCCTCTCTCTTCCTTGATTCCTTCCTTGCTTGGTCCTTCGATCATTATTACGTCGATCGACTGAGATTTTGAGGTTCACAAAATAACCCTTTCTTTGCACTTTCCCCTCAAAAACAGCACGTTCCTGTCACTCTCGTGCAAACCTTCCGGCTCCAGCGACAAAAATAAATCTGAACCAGCGGCCCGAGATGAAGTAATTCTAAGATTACATATCCATAAACAGTTTTTGTATTGCATATAGATAAGATATCTCGCTTTATCTAAAAGTAAATTTTACTGCGTGCCTGCACTCGAAGCAGTCGTGAAATTATTATGATCTATATATGATACCGATGTCTTTCCTGTTGTCACTTGTAATAGCAGGGCGACACGCAAGAAGAAACATAAAAATGATCTGTCGTCACTTGCTATTAGGAGCCAAAATCTCCACAAGTATCCCCACAGGTAGCCCAAGCTTGGTTTCTGTGGTGTCCTGTTATAAGGAAATGTATGGAGATTCATCAAAAATTTCAATAAGATCTTTGAAACGTGAAATAAAGCCTCGAAATTTTACCCGATCATTGAGAAATAGCACTTCTTTTGAACTGCGTGGTTATTTTTTGAATTTAGCCCGTTTTAAGATTTTTTCCCCCACCAGTAAGAAGTGCTATTTCTTAATGATCGGGTAAAATTTCGAGGCTTTATTTCACGTTTCAATGATTTTATTGAAATTTTTGATGAATCTAAATACATTTCCTCATAGCAGGACACCACAGAAACCAAGCTTGGGCTACCTGTGGTATCCCAAACAAAACGCATTGTCCAGCCACAGGTAACCCAAACAAAACAAACGGGTAACCCAAAAATGTATTAGGCGCTTATATTACTGTCAGTAATGATCGATCAATTTACTCAATGGAATGTGAAGCTTCTAATCAATATCGAATCTGAAAAATTAATGCATAAGCAAGTAAAGACAAAATAAAGAAACCGATGTTGCGAAGCAGATTGGATTTAGGATAAACTGTAAATACAAATCATTAAGAATGCCTTTGTCTTCAAGACTATGAGTCCAGTGACCAAAAAAAACTACGGTCCCTCTATCAATAAAACAAAGGATAGAAAGAAGCTTCGTGATTGGATGGTTTATATTTTAGTCATGTTTGATTGGCTTAGACATGAAGCCAATTAAGCGATAGGGAAACAGTAAATTCCGTCCTGAGTTTCACATTTATTCAAGATGACGTCATATTATTAATACTTTTATTTATTTTTTAATATTTAGTTCTATTGTGGTTTACAAGCTTTACTTTGTTTTACTTCTTTTATAGCTTTCATATATTTCAACTTTAAGCGTTATAGTATTTTATTGAATATTTGAAAATATCTTTAATTTGACAAAATAAATCTTAATATTGTTTTTAAATCTTGGGATATTTTTCTCTGCTGGCAGGGGCAGCAAAAGAAAAAGAAAAAAAAAGGAGACCGTCAGCAGGAAAGAGATATTTCCTGTTCATTTTACAGTATTGTTTAGTGGCAGTCATTCATAATATATTTTTTTCTTATCCCCATTCAAACTATATTTTCAACCCATATTTTCAACCTTTTTTGCAGCACCAATATTCTAAATAAAACAGCACCACAGGGTACCCACGAGTAAAATGTCTGTATAACACAGGGAACCCAACTTAATCATTATCGTCATGATCTCACCGTGCTTAAAATTCCCTGCAGACAATGAATCCGTTTATTAACTGCCCTGTCTACAATTAATAATACCGCTTACTTTCAAAAAATCGGAAGCCAACTAACGTACTAACTTCCTTACCACAGCCAGCCCATCACTACGACTAAAATATCAGATTACTGACTACTAACCAGGCCATCATATGCTGCTCTCATCCATGTTGCCACTGCAACAGCACCAGGGTCTGGATTCTTCAGATGCTCGGCACTTACATAGCTAGAGCGACCAGCCCTGGCCTGCATGTGAGCAGTAGCCTGGGCACCATCTTCAGCAGCCTTCGAGGGAGAACGAGATTCAGAATAAATTAAGCACCAATAAACGCAATGATATCTTATGCAATATTTTATTAGAAAATAGTGTAACTTTATTCATGTGCAACTTGTAATATCTGACTTTTTTGCAACTTGCAGAAATCTTTTCAAAACAAGCTGCAATGCAATTTTGGGGCGTTCAGCCTGCAATTTTTTTCCCTGCAAATCGAGATACATGAGAATTTGCTTGTTACATCGCCTTAAAAAGAATACGAAGGAGCGAAAATTTAATTTACCTTCACTGCCAGCTCTAAAGCATCCAGAAGCTTTGTTTCTTTACTCTGCTGCTGTTTCAAGACAACACTAGCAGGGTTTAGAGCATCTATCTGTAAAACAGCATTACAAACTGCCTTTATATCAACCATTGAGTGGCAAATCCAATTAGATTGATTTATTTATTAGCCATCTGAGTTTGCAGTGCATTGTTGGACTGTTTAAGGAGATGAAATAAATGCCATTTTGGAAATATGTCTGGGTGGTCTTATAATCGGGGCGGGGGAACTCATAACCAGGGGGTTCATAATAGGGGGCTAATAACCAGGGGAGGGGGACTAATAATCAGGGGGGGCTTATATCAGGGTGGGCTTCTAATCAGTGGAGCTCATAATCAAAGGGGTGGGGGGGCTTATAACTGGGATTCTATGGTGTTTGACTTGCATTTCAGCCATTGCCAGTACTGGCTGCTATTTTGAACCCTGAGAGTCTGTCATTAATTATACTTACCATAGTTCTGTCACCAGGTTCAGCACCCCCGTATCTGTAACAAACAATAGGAAATAAATGTAACTTATTCAATGTTCAAGTTTCAGAGTTCTAACCATGTAGCAAACTATAACAACCAGTACCTCATTATGGACTGCACGGCAGCTTCAAGTCCTTTAGACCATGATTGCAGGGAGGTGTCAGTTTTTAGTGCTGATGCAACACCAACGAGAAGCAGACTATAAAACTGAAGACAATAAATAAATAAGAAGTTTATAATCAATTGCAAAGAAAACGAAGATTGGAATAGGGTGTCAGCCTTCCTCTATTTCAAAAAATGGTTGGTAAAAGTTTTGTTTCATGTAGACTGCAAGCTAAGTCCCTCTATTTCCCTGGTCACTGTCCATCTGTCTGTCTGTGTTCATGGTTGAGGAAGATTGGTTAGGAGCTCCCCCAGGGACTTTTGACTTGTAACCAATCTTCCTCGACCAATCGACACGGACAGACAGACAGACAGTGACCAAGGGAAATAGAGGGACTTAGCTCACAGTCTATGTTGCATGTGGTATGCTGCTTTTTGCACTTTGCTTATCAAGCTTGAAATGTATATCCATAAGTAAATTAATAATTCAAGCAAAGAAGAAAATGTGCCAGAAAAATGTGTAGAAAAAGTTTGGGAAATTTTTATATTGTTGTGATCTTTAGGTGATTGATTTAAATTGTCCATAGTGTATTTCCAGCTTGGTATGCAACATGCAACAGCGGTATACATAATGCCATTTTCAAATCTAGATGCTGTACTTTCCTGCTATTGTTTTGTTATATAAAAAGCACTCACTACAGCATATATGGTCCATACAATCATTTAAAATGTTCCTCTTCCATAAAACTTTCCTGAGGTAGCAGGCATGGTGCATTGTGGTCTAGCTTGAGTACAAACATCTTTGATTTACCATGCCTTATACGGTGCTGTTTGTATCCAAGCTAGACCATGATGCATCATGTTTACCAATGAGTAACTTACCACTCCAGAGCTGCCTCCCATACTGTCCTCTACCACATTGGCTATAGCTAGTAGTGTCTCATGGATATGATAACAGGCAAGACCTGGAGAATCTTTTGACCCTAGGGCTTTCTTGATGCCTTCCATGGATTAAAAATTTAAAAAAAAGATGAAGTCATTTATAACCAAATTCTCCAATCATGTGCTTAAGCTTTACTTCTTTCTTCTGTTTTGTTTTGTTAAGTTTTGTTAGTATACAACATCATCATCATCATCACCATCATCAGTGTCGTCATCATCAGAATCATAGTCATCATCACCAACACCATCATCACTCACAATCTTCATTGTCAACATTAACATCAATATCACTATCATTATCCCCATCAATCATCATGATTGGTCATCATCACCTTCAGTCATCATCATCATCAATCATCACAGTCATCAGTCATCATCATCATCAGTCATCATCTTTATCAGTCATCATCATCATCATCATCATCATCAGTCATCATCATCATCAGTCATCTTTATCAGTCATCGTTATCGTCATCAGTCATCATCTTTATCAGTCATCGTCATCATCATCAGTCATCATCATCATCACCATTATCATCATGTTCAACACCATCACAATACAATGTGCTTTATTTGTACCAGAGATTACAATAGGGAGAAATATAGATATAAGTACATTTACCAAACAATGGTAGAGGTTACCTAGAATAACTATGAGAGCTAAATGAGTTAGGTAACATACTAACATACATACCGTCTGCTCCACGTTTTAAAGTTGATCCACAGTCTCCATCCCCTGATATGTTATCCAATTCATTCAGTTTTCCCTCAGCAGAAATTATAGCATCTGTGACTTTACTCAGGATATTAAAGACACACTGACCTTAAAAGACAAAAACACTTTATTGTGGACAATAATTAGAATGCAAGCAGTCTCTCTTTTGGCCTCTTCCCATTTTCCTTTGCCAAGCAGGGATTCAATAGGACATAAGATTAGTGGAAGGATAGATGGCAAAGATGGATGAAAGTATGGATTTGATCAATGGGGAAATGGAGTGGAGGGATGTTATAAATGGATAGTTGTAATGATAAATGGGATGAATGAATAAATAGGATGGAAGAATGGGTGGGAGGGGTTGATAAATTTGAATGATGGAATTTGAATAAGTGGATGAATGGGACTAATGGATAGGATAAATTAATGTAATTAGGATGGAATAAATGGAGGGTTCAAAGGATTGATAGAACAAATGGAATGGAAGGATGGATGAAAGGAATTGAATAGGATGAATGGATATTATCGACTGACTGAATTGAATGCTACCTTCAGCATTTAGCTTTTCTGTTGTATGTTTCTTTTTGGCACTGTCATCATCCTTCATAATGTCAAACTCTAGAGGCTTCTTATCGTGCCGCAGAAACCCGGTTGCAGCTGAAATGGATGCTCTTGGCCAGGACGGCGCAGTGGTTTCGCTGTCTGCATTTAGGGAAATGTATATTTATTACAATGGAACGTTTTGTATTTGATATATCCATCAAATGTAATGCAATATTTTCTATTTTCTTAAGACGTCTTCAGCATCCCCTTTGCACATTGGAATCCTAGCTTTTGATCACAGAACCAAATATAGAGTTTCAACCATGGTTCAAGACACTTAATGACACACCCAAACTATCTCCTCAGACAAGGCCATAGCCACCACTTGGATAGTGATCTGTTTTTTTAAAGAAGTGGTCCTGATTTTTTTATTTATTTGTGTAATAAATATTTTTTACAAGGTGAAAAGATGGTTCTGAAGGAAAAAAGTGGTGCAGTTGAATCTGACCAACCATACTGGTGACTAAGGCCCTGTCAGATTGTTTAAACTGAAATCCACTGTCTTACAGGATTGATAAGGACTATTTATCTGTTATAACTTCCCTTTTAGACTCAAAATTATGACCACCAACTTAAACAAGTTTAAAAAAGATTGTCTACTATGGGAAGCACCGGTGGCGTGTGCTGCTAATGCACCACCTCTCACCAATGCGGCCTGAGTTCGAGTCCTGCGCATCTCGATGTCATATGTGAGTAGAGTTATTTGTTGGTTCTCTCCTGTGCTTTGAGGGTTTTTCTCCGGGTTCTCTGGTTTTCCTCCCTCCTCAAAAATCAACTTCTAAATTCTAATTCGATCTTTGGGCTTTCACCTAGTTGGAGCCTAACGTGTTGTGATTGTCCCACACTGTGATACAACAGCGAAAAGCTTTGTAGATTTAGTGGTGGGTGCAAGTGCCAGCGACCCCCCCTGACCTTTTACTTTGGTTAGCCATAGAGGTTCCTATATTCGCTATACGGGTACATGCCACCAAACAGGGTATGGTTTTAGTGAGTCTACTCTGAAACAGGGTATATAAAATGACCCTTGCTCTGGAACAGGGTAACTATTTTCACAATACCAGAACAGGGTTTGGTTTTTAGTGGTCTTAATCTGGAACAGGTAATGAATTTCAGCGATTTTACTCTGGAACAGGATCAGGGTCCAGAGGCCTCAGCGGTACATCCCTACCCTAAACAGGCAAGAGTACCCCCCCTCCCCCCAGGATGACAGCAAAGTTTTCCACCCACTCTTTTTTCAATTCCTAGAGATTCCTCTATAAAAGCTGAAGTTGGTTCATTTGTTTGTTTAATAGTTTTTAAAGCTCATGCTCAACTCACCTAAACAATGAGTCCTTGTTTTGTCCAAATGAAGCAGGGTAACAGACACTCCAGCCATCTCAATAGAGGTCATCAAAGTGCCACAGTACACCCTATCCACTGCAACACCTCTAGTAGACACTGAACAACGAACAGATAATAGTATCACAATACAAAGGCAGATCACTAATTCTTAAAAGTGATTGGTTTTACATGTGTAAATGTGTGTGTTAATCAAAGCCTCAATTAAGGGTGGCATATCACTAGTGCTTTCACCTCATGAGTTTGATTTCTGGAGTCTGCATCACATGTGAGCAGAATTTGTTCGCTCTCTCCCTTGAGTTGAAAGTTTTTGTATAGTTTCTTCTCCAGTTTTTTGTCCCTCCGCAAGACAGTACCTAACATGTATGCTATAGTTCATTTCCATGGGTGAGTTAGCCAAGCCCTGACTTTGATCAGCCCAGAAGTTGTTTGAGGGTCTTTCAGAAAAAAATGAAGAGCACGTACAGTATAGGGGGACCGGGGTGGAGAGAGGTGTGTCTGTGATTCTAATGAAACAGTAATGATAAAAGGGTAAATTTAACACAGTCTGCCTAAAGATGAAATAAATGTACTGATTTTTCGGACGCTAGTTCCTCATCGGAGTAAAAGAGGGATATATATAAGTAATGTGAAATATGAACCTGAGCAGGCTATAGACTGCCCTAGTGTCGCCAGTGCAATATACATTATGACAGCTCCATATCATTTCTTACCAAGGTACTGGATGGTAGCTCTGGCCACAATATTCATCTCCAAGTAAGAAGTGCCTCCAAGATTGTTGATAACCAGAGCCACGTGATCTCCTGTAAATAATACATACCATGTGAATAGCAATTAATAGTAACCATGACAATCAGTGTTGCCATGGAAATAATCACAATTAGAGCCACTTAATCCAAAGAATTTCAGCAAAAACCATTAATTAAATAAGGCTAGTATGGTTACCTACATGCATAAGACAGTGAAACAGGATGCAATCTATGCTACCTCATATGCTATCTGTGCACAACAGGGAAATGTGGACTATTTTGCAGTTTTTTGATTTTCCTCCATCCACGAAACTAACAAGTGTGTTGAGAGGATATAATTCTTTGGTAAAGTATTCGATTATTCATGTGTCTTCTCATGCACAACTATGAAGCAAAGAATATTATATTCTCTTGGGAATGACAAGTATTTAAATGTTGCCATGGAAACAGAAGCAAATACCAACCAAGTACTGAATTTATTAGCCCCTCCCCCGACCCCCAACCCCCAACCCCTGCGCTGGAGAGCCCTCTTACCCTCTAGATAGTCTCTCTCTGAACCCCCAGAGAGCCGCTATGCAGGCTATGATTTTTTTAAATAATTATACCTTTGTGTAATGTCATCTTATGGATTGCATCTTCCTTGGTGTTTGTCATATGTTCTATCATTGTCTTTACAATGCTATCTACTGGTTGAATCTGTAGAATATTTCAAGATCATGTTAGTTGTATTGTTCGGTCATGCTTTTGCATAACAATTTTCCAAAAAAATAATTTAAATTCATGAGTATTATTTCTTCGTCTAACAATGGGGAAGAAACATTTGGGAAGCAATGTTGTATGCACTGTAAATGCACCGCCTTTCGCCAGCGTCCTCATGGGTTTGGTAACTGGAATTGTCTTAATTATTATTTTGCAAGTAGAGTTGCTTATAGGTTCTCTTCTGTGCTTCAAGGCTTTTTCTGAATTCTCCAGTTTTTCTCCCTCCACAAAAATCAACTAATAGCAGTGACTCTTTTCACTGCTACGTGCTGATTGAGACAACAGTCGAAACAAGGAATTAGGGCAATGGCCATTTAGAAAATATAAAGGTACCAACCAATTTATTTGATTGAAGGAAGTGTATTACCCAATTTCCCTGTCGGGATTGTTGTCTCAATCGATCAGCTTGTAGCAATGAAAAGAGTTGTAAACTATAATTTGATCACGGAACGAAGGCAACAGGTTTCTTAAACATTGGCTATTAAGTGCTACCCTGGTAAAATAAGAATGATACAGTATAACTATAAGGAATTAAATGTTTGAAGCCTCTTGCCATGATATATTTTAATAAGGGATTCGTACCTTAATCC
Organism: Actinia tenebrosa; assembly: GCF_009602425.1. Next base: position 49,406 of record NW_022258147.1, read on the forward strand.
GTTTAACTCCTGGCTCACCATGGATTCCTGAAAGGCAAAATACAAGCTTGTATTAATTAATACATTATCATTATCATCATCACCATCATTCATCATTCATCATTCATCATTCAACATCAACATCAATCATCATCCATCATCATCAATTTATTGTCTTCATTGTCATAATTTAGTCGGATTATCCGTAACATCCTGCTTATCATCATCATTATATATAAATCATCTGATATCATCAGGCATCATTATCATCATTATTATCATCAGTATCATTCTCATAATAATCATCATCACCATAATTATCGGGTCATAATGATACAAATGATCCCAACATGCAATGACTCACCAAGGCCTAGTTCTATTTCATCTTCAGCCAATGAGAATGATGGGCCTGAGCCAGGAATAGTGCAGGGAGAGAGACTAACACTCATTGTACCTAGAATCAAATAAAAGTAATTTTTTAAACTATATAACTCATATTTTATGACCATTATTCCCTGTAGGCCATAAGGGGTTCTTCCATGAGGCTTGCCCCATACACATACTACCTAGGGGGGGATCCTGGGGCATGAATTTTAAAAAATTATTGTAATGGAAAAATCACATTTTTACTGATGACTTTCCCATTTGAAGCCCCATCCCTCTTCCAATAAAAAAACATACCTTTCCTAATAGACTGAAAACATTTTATTTTCTTTTCCGTTGTACTTTTTCTATATATATATATATGCTTTTTTTTCCTTTCTAATCATTACATGTAATTTCCCACGATGTAATCTCAATTGTACTATTCTATAGATATGTGTTTTTTTTTGTTTATATGTTAAACTTTTTTCCCCTTTTTTCTTAAACTCCAGAAACCTTGTAATTACTGTTAACTGTGTAATCTCCCGCGATGAGCATAGCTCTTGGAGAGAACTCAGAGTTAATATGTTTAAATAAAAAAAAACATTTTATTAAAGTTTTCAAATTCAATTGACATCATATTTTTACCCTTTTTCCTGTGGTATCGATGCACCCTGTAACAGTCAGCCCCTTACCATTTACAAAATGAAAATTGGGACCAGATTTGCTTTGACCTTTAAGGTCTCAATAACACACACTATGTACCAATATGTTCAATATTCACAACATACAACATGCAGCTCAAATGTAATTTTTTACAGAGGGAAGAAAACCAGAGAACCAAGAGAAAAAAAACTTATGATATTAGGAAGAGAATAATAGTTTGGTTTGACTGACTTACCCATGGATTGAGCTGCAGCTTTGGCAACAGACACTATCTCTTCAAGACTCTTTCCCTCTTCAGCCAACGAACCAGCGATCTTGTTTAGAGGAAAACAAATAATATAATATATTATATTAATTTTATTATATTAGATCACCACATTATTTTAAATTGCTATGTGCTAATCAAAACAAACATCACAGGTTTGTACGAATCCCCTAACTAATGACAACTACAAACTGTCCCTAACTGGAGTGTCTCTTTAGTTCTCAATGGTTAGCCCATCACAAATTTGCAGTCCCCTTCCCATCAGCAACTGGTGCAGATCCAGGAATTTTTCAAGGGGGGTGGGGGGCACCATCCAGGACTTTTGTCTAGGAGGTGGTGCACCTTTTGCTTACAAACTCAAACACCAATATTGCAGTAGATATCAGCTCATCTAGTGGGGTGCGCTCCCCCTGTACCCCATCCCTAGATCCACCCCTGACCAATGTATAGTTATAGTTTAATATCAGCGGCTCAACCTCCATCCCCCCCTAACCAATTTAAATCCTGGATAGGTCACTGCCACAGCAAGCATTGCAAAGAAAACATTATCAAATGTAATCTTATTAATAACAAGTTATCGTAGGCTTCAATGTGTTAGGATGGTTATAAAATAAAATTGAGGGCGCTATATCTATATGCATATATAAATCAATCACTCTCTCTGTCAGCTGTGCAGTTAGCCAACCAAAAATGTATTAGAAACACAAACCTTATGTATCAGGAGTGTTCCACACAGCCCTCTTCTTCCCGCACTTTTATCTTTCGTAGTAAGAGCACAGTCTTCCCCAACCACTACCATTTCAACCTTCAAACCCTCGGCTTTCGCGCGTTCTGCAGCAAAACCAAAGTTCAACCTGTCTCCTGTGTAGTTCTTGACAATAAGCAATGTCCCACCTTTATTCTTTGTACCCACGGCTCTTATGGCAGCAAGGATGGACTTGGTGGGCGGGGAAGTAAACACAGCTCCGGCTACAGCTGCTGTTAGCATTCCTTTCCCAACGAACCCAGCGTGGGAAGGTTCATGGCCGCTTCCACCTCCGGACACCAAGGTCACTTTACCAGCTTTTCTTAGGTCTTCAACGTCATTTCTTATAATGACACGGTGGCCTTTTAGTAAGCTTAGGCCTGGGTTGGCAGTTACAATGCCTTCGAGAGCTTCGTCCACGGCATTTTCTGGTCTGTTGATGAGTTTTTTGCTGGAATATTGCGAAGCTACGTTCGCCATGTTGGAAGTGTTGCTTTTCTTCTGCGCAGATGGCTGACAAATAATCTGCTTACCCCACCACCGTCGGGGAAACAAAAAGCTTTGGAACTGCGTGATGACACGATTCATAAATCGCAAGGAGTCAAAATTAAAGCGTTTTTGCTGAGTCAAGCCATGAGGAAGATCTTTTGAGTTCATATATCAACTTTTGACGAGCTTCCCAAGACTAAAAAATATAAGTTTGGGCTACCTGTGGTGAAAATTGTTGACGCGCGAAAAACGAAAAATAGTTTTATCAACGCAAAATTACAAAACTGACAGAAAGAATTGCCAGTTTCGATCTCAAAATTGGGAAAATGATGTACATCAGAATCTGACACTTACAGAACAACCTATTGCGGACCGCCTATATACCTCTCCCATAGGCTTTGGCTATAAACTTCCTGATCACTGTCGTCCTTCGTGAGTTTAGTTTTACTAAACGCGTCCCACATGGAAAGGAAAGAGTATGAGTTCAAAGCAATCGGGTGTCACAACATTATTTTGAGTATGCTGGTCATAGCAAGGGGTTAATCATCTACGGTGTAGGGGCCGACTAACCTCTCCCTTAGGTTCTTACCGAGCTTCCTGATCCGAGTCTGTAAGTTGTCGGATAGCGGTGTCTGGGCCGAAATCTCCGGCGTAGCCGTAAATGCTTCGCGCTGCCATACGACGGTTAAGCACTCGATGTCTGGAAGTATGGTCCTGGTTTAATAAATCAAAAAGGTAAAATTCCTAAGATCCTGTTTCCATAGCCGATGAACTTGCAAATATATCAAATTTACTATGATGAACTTTGAGTTTAGTATTAGTTTTACTTAACGCATCCCAAATGCCGAGGAGCGGAGAATGCGTGGAAGGCCATAAATGTCGCAATCAAAAGTTTGAGTTAGCTAGTCATAGCAAGGGGTCATCTATGGTCCAGGGGCCGACTAGCCTCTCCCTAAGGTGCTTGCCGAGCTTCCTGATCAGTCTGTAATTCCTCGGATAGCGGTGATCGGGGTTGAAAACTCCGGCATATCCGTAAATGCTTCGCGATGCCATACTGCGCTTCAGCTCTGCGTCTAAAAATTATTGTCCTATAAGTGGGAATAATCCCAAAGTCGGATGGACTTCTAAATAAGGGGAATACTAAAAACTACTAAAAATACTTCTCCAAGATGCCACAATTACGTAGATTTACTTGCGTTTCCGAAAACTGTTCCGTTTTCGCCGTTCACACCGGAAAAGCCTAAACAAGCGTTTTCAAAAAATTTCACTCTGTTGGAGTGCAAAACAATCACTTTCAGTGACTGAAAACTGCCGTCTTAGTGTGGACGGAAGGCCAAAACCAAAAGTAAAGTTGCGCTGTCAAATTTATCTGTATTAGGGGTCGTACCTCCCATTCCAACCAAGAGGCCATTGAACAATTCCTCTGGATAATATTCCCTATATATTAGGCCCCGTTTACACTAGCGATTTTTGCGGCGATTTTTGCTGCGATTT
>NW_022258148.1:0-15135 GCF_009602425.1 Actinia tenebrosa
GCGAAAATTTACATAATGCATAAACTTCCAAGCTAGGAAAAAGGCTAAACACTCATTTAGGCAGCCAGTATCAAGTAAATGTGTCTTTTTGCCAGCAAATACTTACAATGTATCAGATTCTCCCAGCTAGCAAAAAATCACATGCGGAGCGGATATTTTGCAGAGCGGCTCCGGCGGGTGCTCTTGGAGTTTCTTGGCCATCGGCATTTCTAATCAGATGAGATTCTGCCGAGCATATAACGAAGGCACGCAAAGGTTTACATGGCTTTTCCGTGATTGAATTAATAATCTTGTTCAAAAATCTAATGAGATTTATCACTGCAGGATGGATGGCGAAAAGGCTAACAGGGTCTACAACCCACTTGGATAACGGCTACGAATAGAATTGAAATTGAAATTTGATTTTTGCGGAGGGAGGAAAACCGAAGAAAACCCTTGAAGCACAGGAGAGAACAAACAACTCTACTCACAGCTCGGGAATCAAACACGTAAAATAGCAAATGTATACTGATTATATAGTTTTTACTGAGCTTTAGTTTACGGAGCAGTCTTTGGCCTCGTTTCGCGTAAAGCCTTTAGTAAGTGCTAATACTTTTTAAAACGTTTCTGGAGTAGATAACGTTTTTGCAAGTGATATGGAAGTTTGAAATGGCTAATTTTCTTATTTTTCCCTCGTAAAAGGGATGTTATTTAGAAGGTTTTTCCTTTAACGCAAACGTAAAACTTCAGTTGACAAGTAAAACGTCTTCAGAATTTAGTAAAGTAAAAAAATCGAAAGAAATTAAAAGTGGTAGAAAAACCACAAAAGAATACTTTTCTTCGGCGATAAAAGTTGCAAAAGGAGAAGTGAAATGTCATGTCTGTGGCGGTTTGCGGGAAGAAAAACATAATGTTTAATTGTTTTCTGGAATAATTTTCCGTTAAATGAAAAATAAATATTAATTCGTTTTAGTCGTGATCATTAGTGACTACTTAACTGTGAAAAGACCGTTTATCCTCTCACAAACTGTGATTTTGGCTCTCTCCAGCGTTACAACGAATACCTAGTGAGAATAGCTGCCAAGGTCAATAAACAAACAAGGGAAATCAGCACGCAGTTATTGTTGTAGCACTCTATTCCCTGCTCGGAATTCACCACATCAGCCAAGAAATTACTGGGATAACATCTTTCTCCAAAACACCGCTGACTTTCCGCTTGACTTGCACCAACACACCAACTCACATGAAGAGATAACTAGCTAAAAACTAGTGTGAGCTGCGTTGGTGTTTCTAATGAAACAGTAATGATAAAAGGGTAAATTTTACACCGTGAAAAGTTGAAAAAACTTACTGATGTTTCGGACGCTAGTCCTTCGTCGCTTCGTTGGTTATACTCCGACGAAGGACTAGCGTCCGAAACGTCAGTACGTTTTTTCATCTTTTCACGGTGTATAATTTACCCTTTTATCATTACTATATCACATAAGCCTAGCTAATACTTAGCCTGTGTACAGCCGCTCCCCATTAACCCTCCCCCCTACGGGGAAAATATGGGGAAGGAGGGCCCTATGTCAACACTCGGTACCATAGGGTGGGGCGGATCTATTTGACGGATAGTCGCGTAGAGGGAAGTGGTGGTGACAGTGCCTCTAAGATTTTGAAATTTTGATTTTCTGGAATTGCATTTCAAGTAGTTTGAGGAGATATTTGATATATTTAATATTTCAAAATTTGCTTGTATCTTTTGTTTAGACGTTAGTAGATCAGGGGTGTCTCTTTAGAGGATACGACCAAACCCCTCGAATCTCCCCTATCCCACCAGTCACCCGCCTCTACGATAGTATTCAATTCCTCGTTTCAGACTACCTGATAGTTTTTCGTTCATTTAGTATTGTTACTTTCTTTACCGTCAGAAAAAAATCTGGTTAGAATCTGCCCATTAGGAAAGGATCTGATTAATAGGGAGAAGATCCAGTCTAGCATGTGACACGAGATTTGTATATGTTGTTTTGAGTTTCCTGTGCTACAAAGGTTTTTCGCCGGGTCCTCCGGTTTTCCGCCCTCCGTGAAAATCAAAAACTGTTGATTCTAATTCGATCTCAGAATCAGAGGGCCGTTACGTCTTTATCCTCTTTGCGAAAAATAAAACGGCTGACGAATGTTATTCCTATAAATGTTTAGAACCGGAAACATTAGGCCCAAAGTAAAAGGGTCTATGATCTTGAGGTGAGCAAAGGCTACTTTATGAAAACTAGCTAAATAGCAAAGGCTAGACCTGAAAAAATAAAATAAWATTGATATAATAAAATCGATGTTAATTTGGCCGTAACGTTTTCCAAATTTAGAACATGTTTGAGTGACTTCCACAATCCAGGAGTGGCTTGTTTTTCAAATTTCTGACCTCAGAAGTGAGGCTAAGCCCGCATACACTGGAGTTTTAAGAGTCGTCAATAAAGTAGTTATGACCCCCCATCCAGCATCTTTTTTGTTAGGGAGGGGAGGGGTGGTCTAGATATCAGAATACGGGGGGAGGGGTGGTCATGAAGATGAGCGAAATATTTTAGGGGATTAATGAAATGGAATGTAGAGCAGGGTTCAAAGTACGAATTGCAATCACCAAGGCAGGAATTTGAAATATGAAATATGAATACATATTTTTATGGAGAGAARAGTTTAAAAGCCCGATCAAAATCAGCAGAATCACTTGCTCATCAGCTTAGCTTGATAACAATGTCGATACTCGTTCAAGAATATTTCTATGCCTCGGTGATTGTCAATGACGACACAGTAGTAAGAAGATATTTATATTGGAGACTATGATGCACCACCAAAAGAGGAAAACGCAATCGTAAAGCAACACGTGGACTCTGTAGATTGTCTTCTGCAATGCAGCTACAGTTTTCAACCTGGGTAGTCGATTTCGAAGAACTGATAAAGCACTTTATATAATACACATATACTGTTATATAAGTACTTAGAAAAGCAAATATCTGATAAAATATTTCGTCTTGGGAAAAATGATATTATGGTATACATTTCGATCGTACGATCGAAAAAAGTATTTCCATATGATCGCAGGTCTAGGCGAAACGAATCGAGACGGATCGCAAAATTAGAAGCCGGTTCTAATTGTACGATCGAAAAACTTTGTTTCCATATGATCGCGGACGATGAAAATAAATTTTTTCCGATCGTTCTCGATCGTTTACGATCGTTGTCGATTATATGGAAACCAGTCTTTAGTAAGGAAGGGGTGGTGGTGGTGGAAGAAAAATACGGTATTTCTTAAATGCTCTTGCGCCCGGATAGTTCAAAGAGGTTTAACAATCTGAGAAACGGGTGAAAGTGAAAATCTAATAATCTGTAGTGTGCAGCGTGACTTGTGAAATAATGGAAAGGAAAAAAAATGCCGAGCTGAGAAAAGAAAATGTCGAGCGCTTGACATCTGTCTGATGACTAAGAAACTAAAACCAGCGCTGCAGTCGGACAAGACTGTAATAGAATGCAGGGCTTTGTTACGGTAATTCTTAGACAAGAAGAAGGCAAGCATGAAATCAAATGAAGTGAAAACAGGAAACAAAAAAGCTAAAGGAAGGAATAACACTTGTGGTACTGAATTAAGTGAAAGAGAAGATGTAGTCGTGAAGAATAACATAATTATGGTGGCGGAGCACGGTCCTTATAAGCATTGCATTAGACTAAAACGATATAAAAAGATAGGATTGAAGGAGGCAGAATGGCAGTTGGAATCAGTAGATCTGTTAGGCTGATCAAACATTAGGAAGAACTTAGTGAAAGCAGACTGACCAGAGGATGAGGGTGAAGATGCGGCGCTGGAAGGTAGTATAGGCAGGCAAAGCCGGGAATAGAAAAAGTGAGTTGGCAGCAGATTAGTGTTAAAAAAGGAAGGAAAGGATATGAAAGTATTAGGAAAGTAAAGGCAAGGAAGGTGGCCGCCACTTTACAGTAAATGCAGCATATACATAACGAACAATAACCAATGAGACAAGAATCGCACACACCGGATGGAAACACTTCGCACCGTCAAAACCGCAAGCAATCTCCATGAACGCCTTGGAATTTAGTTCCGTCATTCCAGTGTGCTATTAACATGCATATATCGTCCTGGCTACATCTCAAATCTAGTTACGACAAACACTTTATTCGGATCATTTTCAATTTCCGTTTATTATAATGTACCGGGATCACACATGAATGAGACCCATATCTAGTTACAACAAGCACTCTATTCTATTCTATTCTTCTCTATTCTATGCTATTTGATTCTTGTTGACACCCCTATACTGAATCTTGAATCCCTTTCGTACTCTTCCCGTCGTAATCCAGTTAGTCTTGAATCGCAGCCACATGTAGTTAAGGCATCCAAACGGCTTTATCGATGTCCCCAAACCTGACCACTCGTAGGTAAGTTTCTTAGTCACCTCTCTACCAAAGCTAATTGCCAAGAAGTCGTGGTGATCTTCTGTATCGAACTCTAGTAGAGACATCGCTATTTTGTCATTGGGTCTAGCAATCAGCCATACACAGTCCAAGTTGTTGTCGTAGGGGTTTGGGTATTTTGGGGAAGTGATGACTCCTTTAGGATCTAGTAGAGTTCCTCCACAGTTCATGTCTGTGAATTCGAAAGTGTATTTATTTATTGAGAAAAGAATTCTTTAGTTTTGGGGTCAAGATTGCGGATGATAATTTCAGACCACAGGGTCATTCGAATCCCTATTATCAAAACTTCTCTTTAATGATTTCGTTTAACACTTATCACTGTACATTCCCTGATGATGGGTTAAAGACCCGAAAGCTTGGTTAATAAATAGTAATGCGTAGAAACCAGATATAATAATATGATACTTTGATTCCTTTTATCGTTGGTCATGCTTGAACAGATATACTTAATTTAGAGAAAGAGGAAATATCTTACGCGCAAGCTGAAGGAGTACTGATCAAGAAACTGAATGAAATAAGAAACGCCGGCTTTGACAAAATGAGAACCGGAAGCCAAACCAAGGAAAGGAAAGCAGAAAAAAAGAAATAAATGGTAATCAGAAAAAACCATCAGAAAGTCATCCGATAATGAAGGTTAGTGATAACGGAAGATTAATGGAGTTGAAGGAGATGCTCGGTCAAATCGGTATTATTATGCTATGACTAAAAGCGCGATTACAAGGAGCAATATTTTTCTCTGCAACTTGTCCGCAACAGCGTTGCGACACAAGTTGCATGGAGCTGCAGTGTGTAACCTACAGCGCAATTTCAAAAAATGATGCAAGAGAAGTTGCAGCAATTGTTTGCGTTTGCGTTGCACCGTGTAAACACTCTTGCAAAATTTGTCGCAACGCTATAGAGCTTTTTCACGTGACGACACAGCGGCCATTATGGGGTACAAAAACAATACATTTTCTGTCCTCCGGGAATTGAACTCTATTTTTATGCAAATACTGTGCAGAAAGTTTCTGTTGTTTATGGCTGCCTTCTCACGTGAGTGAAAACGCTCTATTCCGAGAAAAGTTGCAGAGAAAACTGCTCCATGTAATCGAGCCTTTAAAATGGTATAGACGAAGTGAAGGGGGTGGAAGAGCATAGGAGACAGACAGTCAGGCGGACGACAGAGTCAGGCAATCAGGCCAACAGGCGGGCATGCAGACAGGAGGACAGCGGCAAGAATGTAAGAGAAGAGTCAGACAGGCAGACAAACAAGCAGAGCAGACTCAGGCAGACAGTTATGTATATATGTAGACAGGCGGAAAGTGGCAAAAAGAAAGGAAGGCATAGGCAGAGATCGGTAGGAGTGCATAGAAGGATGCACGCAGAGTCAAAATCAGGCAAGTAGACAGGCTGGCAGACAAGAGATACAATAGATTTACAGGGAATTACCCCCTCCAAAACAGCTGAGATAACCTTTATCTTATTCAAATGTAATAATCACTAAATAAAGTAACTCTTCCTTAATTTTTCTACAATAAAATATCATCTTACCAATCTGCGTGTAGTCGACCTTGAATCCCTTCATCGCCGTCTGCCCATCGGAAATGAATCGTAACCGAAGACTATTCCCCGAGGAAGTGAATGGCCCAGGCATATTAGTTGTTCCGTCAAAATAAATCGTTGGCGTTTTTTGGTTGGTGTCGTAAATCATTAGCAAATCTTTTCCTAGTTCAGTTTTGAAGTCTTTGAAGTTTAAGCGGACTTTCTTGTCTACAGGGACTCGTATCTCCCATGTGCAGTACTCGTTGTTGCCATAATCTAATGGATAGTTTGGAGAGGTAATCGTTCCGGTTGGTCCGACGCGTAGTCTACCGCAACTCGTGGCTGATTTATATTGATTTAGTTTAAGAAAGAAGAAATATTTAATGAAATTAAAGACATAACTTTGATCTGAGTTGAGAAGGAAAGGAAAGGAATGTTTCTTTCTTTTTTGCCAATCGAAAATTTATTCTTGAGATTTTTGTGTTTCTTTTTGCATTCAAGTTTTGATTTTTTTCTTTTCTTTTATTTCACTTTCTCTGAATTTTCATTAATCTTTTTTTATTTTTTCCTACTATCAATCAGCTTTTTTCAATCCCCAAAAATTTTACTTTGTTTATTTAGAGCAAATTTCGTGTTGTTACTGTAAAACAAACTCATGCAAGTGTGTGCCAGTGAACGTGACACAGGGCTGTGTCGTAGTACTTCATTCAACGAACCGTAATTTCGCGCGCTGTAATTGGATCAAAAGAAGTCGCATTAATTTAGCGTGACTGTGCCGCGTGACGTCACAGACATACGAAATTCATTATATACCTGTGGCTTTAACTACATACCCACACATGTTGGCTGAGTATCACTCCATTGTCCATTGACCTGGCACTTGCGTTCGATAGCACCAACAAGTTTGTATCCTGGGTTACATTCCAAAAAGACTGAACTCATGTAGGTGAAGGTATTGCCAAAGCGCACTCCATTAACTGGTGTTCCAGGATCTCCACAGTTTACGACTGTAAAATGTAACAAAATATATGTCAAATATAGCCTCCTCTGGGTGTTTCTTTCGGGATGCCTGTGGCTAAGAGGAAACGAGGGAGATTGGGAATACTTTTTCGTTTACTCTAGCACAGTCTTCCTCGGTTAGAGAAAAATTAAGAGCGCTTTTACTCACGTGAAAAGGCACCCATATTGATGTACCAAACAACAGAAACTTTCTGCACAGTTTATGCATAAAAATAGAGTTCTATTCCACGAGAATAGAAAATAACATTGTTTTGGTACTCCAACATGACCGCTGTGACGTCACGATAAGTGATCATAGAGAAACATGGACATAATTGTTGATATTCTCACTTTGACATGAGGGCACTGAATGAGACCATTGTCCTGAAGTCTGGCAGGTCACATTAGAAGAACCAATCAGGTTGTAGCCGGTGTTGCATTTGAACATGACCGATTGACCGTACTGGTGTTCTTCACCAATCTTCTCCCCGTTGACAGGGGGGTCCAGATATCCACATGATCTTTCTAAAATAATCAAAAATGATAACAAATATCCATTTATAATGGATAGTACCAGATTTCATAAGGCTATCGTACATCCATCTATCTGTCTGTAGTCTGTCTGTCTGTAGTCTGTCTTACTGTAGTCTGTCTGTCTGTCTGTAGTCTGTCTGTCTGTAGTCTGTCTTACTGTAGTCTGTCTGTCTGTAGTCTGTCTGTAGTCTATCTTACTGTAGTCTGTCTTACTGTAGTCTGTCTGTCTGTAGTCTGTCTTACTGTAGTCTGTCTGTCTGTAGTCTGTCTGTAGTCTGTCTTACTGTAGTCTNAGTCTGTCTGTCTGTAGTCTGTCTTACTGTAGTCTGTCTGTCTGTAGTCTGTCTGTAGTCTGTCTTACTGTAGTCTGTCTGTCTGTAGTCTGTCTGTCTGTAGTCTGTCTTACTGTAGTCTGTCTGTAGTCTGTCTGTCTGTAGTCTGTCTTTCTGTAGTCTGTCTGTAGTCTGTCTGTCTGTAGTCTGTAGTCTGTCTGTAGTCTGTCTGTCCGTAGTCTGTAGTCTGTCCGTAGTCTGTCTGTCTGTAGTCTGTCTGTAGTCTGTCTGTCTGTGGTCTGTAGTCTGTCTGTAGTCTGTCTGTCAGTAGTCTGTAGTCTGTCCGTAGTCTGTCTGTCTGTAGTCTGTCTGTAGTCAGTCTTTCTGTAGTCTGTCTGTCTGTCTAGTCTGTAGTCTGTCTGTAGTCTGTCTGTAGTCTGTCTGTAGTCTGTCTTTCTGTAATCTGTAGTCTGTCTGTAGTCTGTATGTCTTTAGTCTGTCTGTCTGTAGTCTGTCTGTTTGTAGTTTTTCCTTCTGGCTGTCTTCTTGTATGTAGTAACTGCTAGTGTGTGTATTTATACTTGATGTGTCCACACACAGCGAGTGGTTTCACGCTTTGCAGTGAAACCACTTGCGCTTATGGTTCCACTTGAGTTTGGATCATATGCTGACGCCATTCCATGTTCGAGAGAGTATAGACTATAGAAAAGGGACCTCGATCTGCTAGTTACCTAAGCATACTGGCTGGCTTCCACTCCATGTACCATCAGCTTGACACACACGTGATGGTTTGCCTTGAAGATGATGCTGGGGTTTACAGGTGTAAGTAACGACCGCTTGGTATTTGGTTCCTCCTGGGAGAGTGCGATACCCTCCGTATGGCGGCTTAACATTACCACAGTCAACAACTAGAAACAAGTTTATATGTTAGTACCGGAAAAACACGCGATGCTGCATTTGCTACATATATATTATTGATAAATAAAATGAAACATGTGGTTTAAATCCCATTATCAAAACATGAGCTAAAGATTTGAGACACTAGACGCCCTTGATGGTAAAAGCTTTGATTTTGGGATCCACAATATATTTTAATTTGTACGGAGTTAAGAAAGAGAAATTTCAAATTCAAACTTGATTTGATTTTTTTATTGAATATAAAACTTTCCTAGAAAGTTAACAAAGCCCTGTTAAACTTAAAAAAGAATATATATATATATTGATACCAGTTATCGTTTGAAAGTTATCAGAGTAAGATTATAGGGATTAGATTGAATTAGGCTTATGTTCAGGGGCAGATTCAGGAATTTTAGGGGGGGGGGGGTGACAATTAAAAAGGTTCTACTAGGAATTCGAGGAGAAGGAGCCCGTGACTGTTAACGTTACTAACGATATACTGAGAAATTTGAGCAAAAAGGATGGGGGGGGGGGGGGKGACTAGTCACCTCATTTACTACCCCTGCATGGATCCGCCCCTGATGTTAGGTTACAATATTCGTCCGCTTTCAGTGTCAGATCAAATTAAATCAAAATCTTATTAATCAATACTTACTTTCGCACACAGGATCTTGGCCAGACCACGTGCCTCCACCAGAAGGTGTCTTGACACATGTTCGGAACGATGATGAAGCTGGCTTTAATTGGTATCCTTTATCACATGTAATGCGCAAGGTTGCACCCAACTCAAAACGGTATCCTTGGACTGTTCCACGTGACGGAGGGTTCAACTTGGAACAGGACGCCGCTGGGGATTGAAAGTGTTTTCAGATGATTGATAACATATTTTACTTAATAAGCTTGTCTATTTTTTTGCACAACAACTTTTCTTTATATATAATCCCTTTATGTTCATTCCTTTCTTCCTTCCTTCCGTTCTTCCTTCCTTTATTTTGCCCCCCCCCCTTGTATATCAATCCCATTCTTTTTTATCCCAATACATCCATCCCTCCTTCCCTCTCTCCACTCACACATTCATCCATTCGCCAATCCTATTATCCACTAATTCATCTATTCATCTATCCATCAACCCATTCCTCATTCAACCGTTTCTACATAAACAAGTGCTCTACTCACGTATACATCTTGGTAATTTTCCACTCCATGACCCATCAGCCTGACAAACCCTATCAGGAGAACCTTGCATCACGTGATGTAGGTTACAAGCGAAGCGTGCAATACTGCCCACCACTGGACGATTGTTGTAATAATTGACAAGCGATCGAACGGCATTCTTTACCGTGCCGACTTCTCTGCAGTATAAACCTGAAATAGAAACAAAAGGGATTTTTTTTAGTACTTTGTAGTAACACTGGTTGCAAAGCGCAGTGAAAAAAATGATCCCAGGCTTTCGTAATAGAAAACGCGCGCGCGTGACGTGTACAGTGATAAATCACGCCGGGTTTGGTAGAACACAGGAGAAGTGTTAGGAGAAACGCGACGGATAGTGAAGTGCTTCTTGATACTTTTCGAGTGTTCTGTCAATCCCCCATTAAGTGCTTTATAACTCCACACAGCATGGCAAGCAAGTTTTTTATTTCTTTTACAAAATACAATTTACAATGACCGTTATTTTGGATAGGAATGACGCAACTGCTCTCATAAAGCCTGTGCTCCCAACCAATCAGAACGCGAGATTTATAATAGTTATTTTATACTAAACATCAATCTTTGGCTGGGGGACTCGGCAACGACTCCCCGTATCGCGACGTAAAAAGAAAAAGAAGATAAAAAAAGGATATTGTAAACATATACATGCGATAAGAGGAATATTTAAATATGTTTGCCATGTAAGGCAAAAAAGGAAAAGAACAGATATGCATGTTGCACATAACCTCATGTAATCAATTAGACTTGAGTCAGACTTACGTTCACAGCGTGGCTGTACACCAGACCATTGTAAGTCAGCCCGACATTCCCTTTTCGATGAACCAATAATCCTGAAGCCCGTATTACACGTGTATCTGACAGCAGTCCCAACCAAGTTACTGTTTCCTTGTTTCGTGCTGTCCGCAACAGGGATTAGAGCTGGACAAGAAAGTCCTAGGGAAAAAAGTAAATGAAGAAAGATGGTTAATGCTATTGACGTATGAGTTTATATTCGATTACTTTCCATCACTTCTTTTTTTCGGCGCCATTCTGAAGGAAATAAAAATATACGTTGCGACGCGCGCTTTGGCAGGCAAAATATCGATTGATTTTTGTGGGTTAACCATTGCAGTTAACTAGATTTGAATTATAATTTTACATCGTGCGCGCTAAAAAATGAAAAGATGCTTATAAAGATTTGAAAATTTCCAATTTAGGAAACCGTTCAAAGAAACAAAAATGAAAATGGGCGCCATGAGAATCAAAATCCACTTTTATTTCACGAGAAAATGAAATGAAATATTATAATTCAACAAAAATATTTTATTAGGCATTTTAGGGTGCAGTACTGGTATATCTATTTTTTGAGTTTGCAGCATTTTTTCGAGCCCGGTAATGTAATACTTGTACTCTACTGAGTGTAGATGGATAATAAACACATAATGATATCAGTACGATGTACACAGCAGTAAGTAATTACCATCACAGTTCCTTTGATTGGAATTCAGTCTATAGCCTCTGTTACACAAGCACTTGAAGGAACGGAATGTGTTGAAGCAAGTGTGCTCACAGCCACCATTACCGCGAGAGCATTCATCGATATCTATGAAATGAAGAGCAGTCACATCATAAATAAATAAATAAGAGAATGAAATGAAAATGCGTGGGATTTAACAGTGACATTTCTAAAGAGAAGCTCTTCTTTCTTTAAATCCCAATTAGAATTTAGAAGTTGATTTCGGTGTTTCCGCTATTCATCACCAATCATCGTGATTGGGCAAACAATAACATTACGCGCTGTTTGTAACTGGCTTCACCGTTAAACGCGCTAGTGCAGCGTGCTGGGTCTTTTACGACGATTGAGCCCCACTATTTAAAAGTGAAATTTGCGTGCTTGATAGAACAGAATCATATAACTGGCTTAACCAATGTCCGATAACGTGCCCGTGTGGTAGATGTTTATACACATGCAGGATTGAGTGTCACCACCCCAAGATGAAACTTGCACGCTCGATAGAATTGAATCATGTAACTGGTTCAACCATTGTTCGGTACCGTGCCCTGTGGTAGACTTTTGGTAGACTGTCGTCACTACCTGAAGTTGAAATTCGCGCATACAACTCATACAACTGGCTCAGTCAATGTCAGGAACCGTGCCGTGTGGTAAACTCTTATTAACATGCAGGGTTGAGCCTCACGCTCGGTAGAAGTGAATTGCTCAGTATTTGACTACCTACCAGAACATGTACGTCCTCCAGAGAGAAGTTTCATGCCATAAGGACAGGAACACGTGACGCCACCTGGTCTCTCGTGACAGAAGTGGCTACAGCCGCCGTTATTCATACTACACTCCTTAATATCTAAAACACAGATTAGCAAATTTTTTAAAATAGGGAAATGTATCAATGCAGTCCTTTGCTACTATTTACTAGTCAGATATATTATCATCTTGAATCTGGATAGTAGGAAACCACAACGCGAAGCTTCTCAAGCGTTTAGATCATTTATGATATCTTATTACATATCTCTTAAAAATAAAAAAAAGCGCTCAAATATAATACTTTTTTTATTTCTTGTTTGAAAGAACACATTCAGAGCGCACGGCCGAAAAAAAAAAAAATGTGCGCAATTTCGATATTCTCATCCAAATTGGCATTTCAAGTACGCATTAGGGCTAAGTTACTTTACAATCATTCTTGGCTGATTCATATACATGTATTTTAAGAGTTTTGCTATCCAAAGATCTTAAATTGAAGACTCTTATAACTTGTATGCGGGCTAACCCTCGAATCCAACAGTTGCTTGTTTTGTTATTCTGATTTCTGCTTCTGTTTACCGACCTCAGAAGTGAGGTTAAGACCGCATACACTGGAGTTTTAAGCGTCGTCAGTAGCATTATTCACGATTACTAAAAAAAGATATTGCAAACTGAGCCTTTTGGGATTAAATACGGACAAACATTGCAAATAAAGGCTTCGATCACAATGAAAAGAAGAAAAATATCAGTCATGAGACCATATTTCTTTCATGAGATGGAAACAATGATACTACAAAACATTACTACGACATATTATGTTTAATTGGCTCAGCTTGTCCGCATTTCAATCCCATGATGCACAACTGTGACGTCATTCGTGGTAAGAGTTATTCACTTACCGCTGCACTGAGTTGCGCTCGTGTGTTGGTAGCCTGGTGCGCATGCGCATGTGTAGCTTCCTGGTGTGTTTATACAGACCTGGTTACACCCATGGCCTCCTGTAAGGCACTCATCGATGTCTTAGATAAAAAGGAAAAGCATCATCTAAAACAGAACTACTCGGTACAGATTTCGTTCTTAATTCAAGTCACTTTAAAAAAGAGTAAAGCCAAAAGTTCTGGCCCATAGCTTTGTAGATGATTTCATTTTGGCTCCGTTAGTGTTTCTTTCATTGATAAAAATTGGGTGGTCAAAATTGCAGTAGAGAAAGGAATAATACTGGGAGGAAAGTGGTGACAAAATGTAATATTCAAATAAAATATCTTAATGTTAGCGCAGTTCAGCAATCGAGACTTAAAAACCTCCATATCTGTGACCTGAAACTCTAGGCTGATCAAAGTCGAGGCACGGGTCAGAAGTCACACGGATTAAAAGGGTTAACTGTCAGATTGGAATTTAGCTTGGATCTTGCGGAGGGAAGAATGTCGGAGAGCCCAGTATAGGAGAACATTAAAGATAGAGAGTCTAACAAACTCTGCTCACATGTATGCCGAGTCCAAGAACCAAACCAGAGGAGAGAGAAGAGTGCATTAACGCTACACCACTCTTCAATCCCATAAAAATAAAAATAAAAATAAAAGTTAAATCCTTCTTAATTCTTATTCCTTTTTTTATGGGACGATCCTACTGTTATACAAATCACTTTAATATTACCTTCACAGGTTGGTTGTGTACCAGTCCACTGTCCACTTTGACAAGACCTTGTTCCCGTGCCTTTGATACTGTATCCCGCACGACAAGTGAATGTAGCTGTACTACCATGAGTGCTGCCAGAAGAGTGCATTACTCCATAGATTGGGGACTCGAGAGTACCACAGGGAATGGCTGAAAACATAGATCATTGTGGATAATCAGTAAGGTATCCTTGGCAACACGTGCGTCACTGATAACATGTTTTTGCTTGGCAACACGTTTATCCTTGGTAACAAGTTTCCTCGGCAACACGCGTGTCACTGGTAAAATGTTTCTTTGACAACACGTATGCCCTTGGTTGCAGGTTTCCTTTGCAACACGTGCGTCACTGGTAGCAGATTTTCTTGGCAACACGTGTATCCTTGGCAACACGTGTATCCTTGGCAACACGCGTGTCACTGGTAACAGGTTTCCTCGGTAAAACATGTGTCCCTAGTAACACGTTTACTTGACAACGCGTTTCCTTTTCAACGTTTGTCCTCCAAAAAAACAAAAAATGCTAAAACATTGGACTTCAAATAAAAGTCTTACTAAGGAATTAATGGATTTGTAGTCGTTTAGTAGCACAAACTTTGACCAAGTAATAACATTTACAGATCTTTTCTAGAGTCCATTTCAAAGGTTATAAAATTAAGACTTCAAAACCAAATGAAATCGGTTGTTAATGTAACTGCACTTTAAGCCCTAAATAACTGAAGCGCTCTTTTCAAGAGGAAAACTATATCATCCCTTATTATGTTGCATAGGATTGACAACGGGAAAATACTTCATATTCTCTTGATTGACAACCATTCCTATTCTTCTCTACTGCCGTATTTTCCTTTCCCTTACCTTTGTCGCATCGATGTCCAGTGAATCCCTGTTTACACAGACACATATAGCTTGAGTATCGGTTTATACACACGCCGCCATTAAGACATGGATTACTGCTACACTCGTTGACGTTGTCAGCAGGCTTAACCTTGCCTGGAATATATAAATTATATTAGCATTATAACTTCTTAAAAGTGTCAYTAATGAGTTCAATGTGAATTATTGCTTTTGATAGAAATGCTAAAATAATCAAAAAATTTCAAAAAAGGTTTGTTTGTAGAGTATCTAGTATTGTAGCGGATAAATGATATGTTATTCCTGTCTGTATTTCCTGGTTATGACATATTCCATGATCATGATCACGCCTCATCATTATCTTTACTATCATGTATAATCATCATGTATAATCCTCATGTATCATCATGTAACATCATGTAACATCATCATGTATCATCACCAATTATCATCATCATGTATCATCATCACGTATCATCATCACGTATCATCATCATGTATCATCAT